>CAUYQV010096470.1:0-12089 GCA_963574575.1 Galagoides demidoff
GATACAATGATTAACCAAATGACATGAAATTTATGTTAACCAGCTTGATGAAAGTGTTTCAAATTGTATATGAAACAGCACAATGTACCCCATGTTTGCATCAATGTATACAGAGATCAATTAATAAAAAAAAAAAAAGAAGAAGAAAAAATAAAGAAAACTGCTTCGGGCTTTACTAAGCTATTCTCTGCAGAATATTTATAGGTATCCTCCAAGAAGCCCTAGGTCACTCTCTTTCCTCCAAGGCTAGAGATAGGTCTATGCAGACCTCAAGCTCTGATAAGGTGTGTTTCCACCACAATCTTCCCAAGCAAAGCTAAGAAGCAACACACCTGATGTTGTTAATGAAACTGGAAAGTCCCAGTCATCTTCATGGACAGATTTACAAAGTGAGAAGGAAAACCCATGCTGGAAGTCAGCCACAGCTACTTGGGCACTACAGAAAGTCTCTGGCCACAAGGACCCCTGTAGCTGTGACAGCCATAAGGCTTTTGATATAGGCTTTTGTTATCTTGGACCCTCCTGGCCACAGCTGGCTCCTTGGCCTCAAGGGACTATGTACACCCTCCGGAGGCTGGGAAAGTGAAAATGAATAACTCATTAGTTCCTCCCTCTCTCATTCCAACATTCCCTACCCTCATTCCAGCAACTGATGATGTGAGGGGTTTTTTGTTTGTTTGTTTGGTTTGGTTTTGGTTTTTGGCTGTGGCGTCACAGCTCACCAGCTCACAGCAACCTCGAACTCTTGGGCTTAAGCGATTTTCTTGCCTCAGCCTCCCGAGTAGCTGGGACCACAGGCACCTGCCACTGCAGTTGTCATTGTTTAGCTGGCCCAGGCTGGGTTCGAACCCTCCAGCCTGGGTGTATGTAGCCGGCACCATAACCACTGTACTACAGGCTCCAAGCCTGATGTGAGCTTTTGATGGATGATTACCACCAGTCAGGAACTCCATCTAGCCATTTCCTAGGTATATTTCATTTAAGAGATCATACTATGGTTAAGAGCATGCACTCGAGTCGGATTGCGTCGGTTCAAATCCTGCTCTACCACTTCCTAACTGTGTAATCTTGGATAGATACTTTAATCTGACTGTGCCTTAGCTCTTAGTTCATCTGTAGAATGAACTAATAAAGCCATGCCTCATAGGACTCTAGGGAGAATTAGAGAATTAAAGAAGTTAATATAGAAAGAACATGTACAACAGTGCCTGGCACATAATATGTACAATTTTTTATTATATTGGCTAACACTGTGTCTGGATTAAACATAGTTTCTGATGAATTTTGTTTTTTATGATTTGAAGTTTTTCTCTTCATGACATTTCAAGGGAGTAAAACTGACATTTGGCTCTTTATTCATTCTCATAAAATGTGAAGAATTTCTAAATAGAACCTTTTCTTGAATGACTCATGACCTAAATGGAATTAGATAACTAAAAACTGAATACAGTTCTTACAGGTTATTTTGCTTAATGTTACTAATTTTAGAACTCCAAATAATTCTATAAAGATTAGAATTATATCATCTGTTCTATATTTATCTTTGTATTATAATTAATTTGATGTCATAAGTATTTCCTATTTGTATATATTATATATCAAAAGTATACAGTTTTTCCTAGTGGAATAAGCTAATTTATTTTCTTATTATGCACATTAATTTACTTTCTGTCCTGATTTATTATTTATTATTAGTAATTTTTATATATAAAATTAAGAGTTTCACAATCGTGTTAATTATTACAGAATTTTACTCTTGTAACAATAAATATGTTTACGCTTCATTTGACTGAGAGATTTACCTAAATGAAACACATATAAAGAGAATTTTCATTCTGATTTACATCTAGAATACAACTTTGAATATATATATATGTATATAAAATACATGATATGTATTTGAATATCCCCATATTCTGATATTCTAATATTAACAACAAATACAAACAGCAGGACGTGTTCATTCATAGATATTGTTACACTGATATTCTATGGTAGTAAACTAGATGATTACACAATCACTGCTCACACTCATGTTCAGAAAGTCACAAATGATATTGAAGCAAGCATTCATCTATCTGGGCTTCCAAAGACCAAGCCTGAACCAAAACTGAATAGCCTGTTTTGGTTGAATGCCAAAGCCACGTTATCAACACACCCTAATATAATAGAAAAATATGCAACTATGAAGGATGATACTCACAGGAAAGTGCTCATGATAACCCTAGAGGACATAAGAATACAAGATATTTAATTATATAAATAATACAATCCAAATCATTTTCATAGGAACTCTTGAGATTCTCAAGAACAGAGACCCACTCATGTTAACACAGAGGAAAGAAGTTTAGCACAAGGGTGAACACTGAGCAATCCAGACAATGTCAATGAAATCCAAGAGCAGAAACTTCATGGAGCTGAAAGGGAGGACAAAAAAATTGAAGGAAGAAATCAGTGCACTAAAATCCTTATCTAAATGATGGGTGTTAAGAAGGAAGGTCTAAAGTTGATGGAATAGGAAATGGAGATTTAATGATTTTCTTTAAAAAGGCAATCAACAGAAGGACTGACAATCATTGCATTAAAAATTTGTAGAGAAAGAAAATAGTGTAATACTCATATTTAATAAGGCAAAATCAATAATATCCCAAAATAATCAAACAAAAATTAGCAGGACAAGTATATCATTTAGAAATAGAAAGTAACTACTGAAGATTCTAAAAACAGAGTCACTTAAAGATTGTTGCCTTTGGCAAGTAGAAATGTGATAAAGCAAGATACTTCTTTTATAAGGCTTTCTGCATAATCTTTTTAAATGCAAATTTCTTTTGTTATCTGGATAAATTTTTTTTAATGAAATGGCTGATTGGATTAGAGCTATTTTTTCATAGGATGTTTATGTCTGCCTAAGTGAGTGGTAAAGGTATTGGTATTTCAACTTTCCTCACCCTAGAATGCCCTGCTGTGCATGACAGAAGTCTGGGCTGGTGAGTCCAGGCGAGTTTCTTCTCCTCTCCTGATAGGAGAAGGCAGCTCTTCTGCCCATATCTACTCAGTATCCCACCTTCCACTACTGATGGTAACTTATTATTGGCAAAAGTGGGAAACTTCCATTTCTATTTAAAAATCACATCTTTTCTCCAAAGATAGTACAGGGAAATTATTTCTCATTTACATTTAGTAACTCAGTCACATAAGTCATTATTACATGAAAATGTGCATTATTCTGTAAATGTGAATGGAGCATTAGTGAAAAGGGTAGTGTCCTTCCTCGCCATCTAAGTGAACCCTGATGAAGGTGTATTAATATACTGATTAGTAATTCGTATGCATTAAAAATTTTACATAGATTTAATACTATTTTCAGCTTTTGTTTAATGAATATTTAATTCAGAAAGCTGGGAAATAATAGGTAATTACAGCTCTACAAGAACACATATTGACATGTAGTTTAAAAGACTGTGAAAGGTGCCTTGTGCTTGCAGTGAGTTTATAATTTAAACACAAAGAAAAATTTTAAGGTTGCCAATCAAATATTCTCAGAAGAAAGAACTCAGGGAGGATCCCACTTCCTCGGGGCACATATGCAAAGGAGATACTAAAAATAACAGAGGCCAGGTTTGGCAGACCTTGTTTAGGCAAAATTCCAAATAAATCCAAAAGGGGCTGGTAAAGAAAGTTTCCCTAACTTGAAGGCCACAGCATATAGATCAGCTTTGAAAAAGATGGTGGGGATAATTAGCAAAGGGCCTTAGAGGGAGAACAAACAAGTAAGTCCTAGAAGTTTCAAATTCTATATTTTTCTTAATTTGAGTAATCTTCAAACATGACTTCCTCAGAAGCCCAGATCTCTTTTGCTATCCATAAAAAACTCATTCACCCTAGCTCATAAAGACTTAATGGGTTATCTCTCCTAGAAGAATTTATAAAGCAATGCTTAGTCCTCACAATGAAGTAGTAAATTTTAAAACATGAACTCCCTGTCCTACTAATAGGAAATCAGCTTTTCTGACAAAGAGTTTGGCCAGGTTTTAAAAAAGAAAATGTTTAGAGCCCTTTCAGCAACTCACCTCCCACCTCACAGAAAGAGTCTTAGATCAGTAGATCTTAGCACTTAACATGCTTAAGAAGTTTCTGGGACACTACAACTGACCAGGCTTATTTCCTGAAATTCTGTGATTCTTATTCAGGCCCAGAAAGTTTTATTTTTAACCAGCAGTATAAGCAATTGTGATATAACCCTTCTCCTGGCCCACATTTGAAAATCACTGCATTGCAGTGAAAGACTACAGGGTTAAAGATACTCTCACTTCTTCCTGCTGTGGGACATCTACCAGATCTATCAGCTTTTCTAAAGAAAAAAGTTTTTCTAACCTGAATACTTTCCTTCTCTCTTCCTCAACCCTTGACTTGTCCCTAAAACCTCTCAAGGATCTTTAATTGTCATTTCATTCCCAAGCATAGGCACAAGTTAGTCTACTTGCCACAAGGCAATCCCTTCCAATGTGCAGAAAAGGATCAGCAGTCTCTGGAGAAGTTAGAAATTAGCCCAATAACCCTGCACCTTTTGCCCCTACAAACTTAACTACTACGCAGAGTGACTGGAGTCCCCACTGATATGTCTCACTTCTCCACTGCTGCTTGTTGGCTGATTGCAATCGACAGTTGGGTCCCATCCTGTTTGCTGCTTATCCGATATAGTAAATTAATTCCCCTTTCCCTATTCCCC
The DNA here is from genome assembly GCA_963574575.1 of Galagoides demidoff. Taxonomy (NCBI): domain Eukaryota; kingdom Metazoa; phylum Chordata; class Mammalia; order Primates; family Galagidae; genus Galagoides; species Galagoides demidoff. The sequence continues at coordinate 4,730 of CAUYQV010096470.1, forward strand.
GAGCCTTGCCTCACCCATAACTGTACCCACCTTGCCCAAAAGCCAGAGAGTAAACCCCCCAATTGTAGTAAAAATATTTCCTTAGAGATAAAAAATATGGAAAAGTTTTCTTTCAGATCAAGATTCTTGAAATCACTGCTGACAAAATCCTCCATCTGCTTTTTTCTCAAAAGCCCATCCCAACCCATAATGTAACATTTCTTGGTCTCCACATTACAACAATCACAAATAGATAGCCTGAAACTGTGTCCTGATCCTCAGCAGTGAGAGTCATTCAGGCAGTCTAGAATCTGCTCTTGGTTAATGGATAATGACTTAAATGAAACCACAAAATCTGCAATCCTCAGAGAGTACTTGAGAATGTCCTTAGACCTCCAGGTTCTACAGATCACAGTTTAAAAAATACTAGTATAATAGAATTCTCATCACTGCCACTTGTTACCTTGTGATCTTGTTTGTGTCAGTATACTCCGAGCCTTGATTCCAACCAAAGCAGATTGCTCAATAAAAGCCTATCAGTATGAGTGAGGATAGCTCTGGGAGATACTGAGTCTGGAAGATCAGTTGGAAAATTATTGCAAAGGCCCAAGTATGAGCTGACTGAAAAAGGGTGGGACTAGGTTAGTGGCACTGGGAGTAAAAAGGAATAGATACCCAGGACATTAGACTGTTGTCTGACTCGGTGTCAAAGCTAACACCCAGGATTTAACTAACATTCTGTGAAAACTACAGATCCTGGGCCAGGAGCAGTGGCTCACGCCTATAGTCCTAGCACTCTGGGAGGCCAAGGCGGGTGGATCTCTGAGCTCAGCAGTTCGATACCTGCTTGAGCAAAAGCAAGACCCAGTCTCTGCTAACGATAGAAAAACTAGCCAGGCACTGGGGCAGATGCCTGTAGTTCCAGCTACTTGGGAGGCTGAAACAAGAGGATCACTTGAGCCCAGGAGTTTAAGGTTGCTATGAGATATGACACCATGGCACTCAATGCCAGGGTGATAGAGTGAGACTCAGTCTCAAACAAAACAAAAGCTATGAATCCCATCTTCAAATAAATCTGGGAAAGTTTTGCTATCAGATTTGCAGAGCTGTGTCTCTTTTTCTCTCTTTCTTTCTCCCCCTCTCTCACACTGGTGAACACCATCTACCCCACACTATCACGGTATCAGGCTGTCGTCTTATAGGCACCTACACTCCCAGGGCCTCAAACAGAACCTGTCTAATAGTAATATTTATCAGATGAACAAATGAGCAAATAAGGAAACAACTAGATGGCAGGATTTTCAGAGCCTGAGAAAGACTCCTCCCATTTACTCCGAATTCTTTCTCCTGCTAGCAAACATTCAAATTTCATCAGTAGAATTTAAATTCTTTGACCCTAATCTTTTAGTAAGGAGATGGTTTCAGCAAAATGTTTTTCAGACTTATTCAGATGGCAGTACACTTAAGAGTGATAATGGTCATTGTGAAGTATCTGGGCTAGAAATAATTTTATTATTAGAAACTGAATATGTCAGGTTGATAGTGATTGACAAATAAGGATGTGTTCTAGAAGGACAAAGAAAGGCTAATTGAGTAAAAGCCCCTGGAGGATTGAGGACAAAAGCCAGATGGCAGCCACAGTACAAAGGATCAAAAGTCCTTTACCCTGGCAACTGTGAAGATGATTTCTTGTGGCAAATGCCTCAGGTAGAGCCCTGTCTAGACAGCCAAATGCTATTATGACTTTCCAGAAATCACAAAGTACAGCTATCACAGCTTGATGCAACCAAGTCAAATGAATGATTGCTCTGGGAACTAAGAAATACCTGATGTATGAGACCCATAGGAAGCCTGAACACAGAAGCAAGCACACCTCATGGTTTCCGTAGTCTGCTCTGAAAAAGGATTTAAATGTCAAAGGCTGTGAATGAGATGAACGGACTGCACAACCGAGGATACCCAGATATACAAATGTGTGTTTATCTGCAGTAACTCTGCCTAGTGTCTCATGCACGTGTCTTATTTTGTGGCAAGATCAGTTGTTCATGTTTTAGATACTAGGATGTATTGAGTAAGAAATGGTATGCCATGCTCAATATTCCAGAAAATTAATTATCTGGAGGCATTCATAAAAAAAAAATCACACAGATTATGATGCTGCATTTTAAAGTTTGTTGGTTTACTACATGCTTGTTGGTTTTGCTGACCGCTAGAATTTGTCAGCTGACAGGGAGTATCAGGCATCAAACAACTAAGAAATTTCAATAGGGTAGAATGAAGATAGCCTGGGGCAGGAGCTAAGCTAGGACTGGAATTTGGGCCTCAGCATAAATTGATCCAGGACAGGCTTAGCACAATGCCTTGGAGTGGCTATCAATTGTATAATATCTCAAACCAGATGCCACACTGGAGCACCAGGAGGTGGAAACAGCCTGAGGATTAAGGAAGAAAAACAAGTAAAGATATAAGGATGATGTCAAGGACCGGCAAGGGTCTAAGGCAGTGGTTCTCAACTTAACTAATGCTGCGGCCCTTTATTACAGTTCCTGTGGATCGAGACCCACAGGTTGAGAACCGCTGGTCTAAGGTAAGGGGTAACGAAGGGAGATACAGGCAGATCCACCTCCAGTATTTACCTACACTGTCCAAAAAAATCAGGAATATTGGCCATGCCTATAATCCCAGCCCTTTGGGAGGCTCACATGCGAGGATCACTCGAAGCCAGCAGTTCAAGACCAGCCTGTCTCTACCAAAGGAAACAAACAAATAAAAGGAATATATGCAGGCATAAAACTAACAGGCTAACAAAGACCTCGGAAATCAATAGTATTTCGTTTAATGGCATAGTCAAAAGAAAAAATGGAGCCCTACATGCCGAATTATTTGACTTCAGATTTGGGTAAAGAAAAAGCAGGTCAGTCCCAATATGATCTGATCTTCTTTGTCTGTAGGTGGGTATTAATTGGAAGCTACGGAGCTCAATCATAATGATGACAGCTATGATTTTGAGTGCATAGTGTATGGTAGCTGCAGCAGAAAACAGCTTTATGAGAAACCACCCCACTTGAAAAGATGTCATACTGGTCCTGTTTAAAGATTAGAAAACTCTCATCAATAAAGTATAGAAAGAATAATTGAAAGACTTTGGGGATTGTTGCAAGCATATTTTCAAGATCCTAATATTCCTGTGTCCTTCTTTGACTTTATAGCTGATCCCAATACTTTTTGTGCATTTTCATGTTGTCTCATTATAAGGTATGATTTTGTAAAAATAAGGCTTGACCAAGACAATCTTCCTATAATAGAATCTACTAATAGTAACAAAGGAGGTGAGGGAATTGACCTAAATACCCAAGTTAGGAGCCAATGAGTTATAACTTTGTCTTGTCAGCACAGGGGAGATGCTGGGAAGTTCAGAGCCCCTGAACACTTAGTGTCTAGTCAATAAAAGGTCAACAATTGCTATAAGCTGAACTTAGTATTTTCTAAGGCAATGATGTTCATAGAAATAGAATGTGAGTCACCTAGGTAATTTTAAATTTCTAATAGCCACATTAAAACTACTTAGAAAGAAATAAGTGAAATTAATTTTCATAGTATATCTCACTACAATATAACCAAAACATTATTTCCACATTTAATCAATATTTGAAGTTATCAATAATATATTTTGCATTCTCATTTTTTATTCCACATTTTTGAAATTCAATGTGTACTTTACATCGACAGCCTGTCCCAATACAGACTAGCCCCATTTCAAGTACTCAGCCCCATGTGGCTAGTGGCTACCATACTGGGCAGTGCAGTCCTAAGATTTCAAAGGGGTAGTGAAATTCCAAATAGGAAAATACCACTTATTGAATATATGGTGTGATGAATCGAATGTTCAAAAACATCAAAATGTTTTCACCTGTATCTTATTAAATTGTTTATGGAGCATCACAATCATCTGTGTTACAATCTCCTATAACTAAAGTCATTGCTATATTTTTTTAAAGAATATTTGATGTTGAGAAAACTGAAAACTAAAAATCAAGAACAAAAAGGGTTGAAGATATCCCTTAGTTAATTTTTGTGGTAGAATCCTTCAGTCCAACAGAACTTGAAGGTCAATGCTTTGGGATAACATGGGTCATTTACAGCTCTGAAAATAATAAAAGCCCTGAGAGCAAAATCTGACAGGGTCAGGGTGGGACAGAGCAAGGGGAAGGAGGAGGGGAGGAAAAGAGCCCCAGGAGGCTACGCCAAGGACAGGGAGGCCCCTGGTGGAAGGAGGCAGGGCAGTGCTTCTTTGTTACACTTTTGCCAAGAACCAGTCCTGATGTTTGTGCCTCTACACAGCCTGATTGCACTGGTTTGCGATTATGTATTGTTCTGGCCCTTTATTTTATGTATTCACAAGAGTCATATCCAAAGGCATGGCTCATCTGCACATCCGGCTTCATGATGGGGACTGATCTCCAGGGCCTGCTCCACACAGGCCATAACCTCAGTGACCTGTTCAGAGTGGGTCTACCCCAGAGTGTCTTGTGATGCCTGAAGCCCAGAGAGAGCCTTCCTTGGGGTTAGGACAACGTTTTCCAAACTTCAATTATTTGATTATGACTATCATTGTTTTTGCCATATCTGTATATCACTATAACTATTGCTTACTTATTTTCTTTGAATAAATTACTCCCCTGTGTTTTTACAAAAATACGCTTATTAAAGAAACTCTGTATCACTACTAAGCAGTAAAACCAATGTGATCGTCCATAAATAGAAAGTTATTCTGAAAGTAACCCCATAATTATAATTTTAAATGGTTACATATGTAACATCTGAAATCATTTTGCCTACCACCAGTAGTATGATTGCTGCTAATTAGGAAATACTGGATTAAGGGTCTATCCCCCTAAAGCTAAAACATGTGTATCAGAGAGCAGATATTTAGCATTTACAAATGGTAGTTAGCTATGAAAACTGCTTGAGCAGGGAATAGCATTTAGGTTGGAGTTCTTATCTTTACTGTGCACAGGAATACCTGAGAAATTTATTTAAAATGTAGATTTCTGGGTCTTTTACCAGATTTAGTAGAATTGAGCTGGGCCCAGAAATCTGCATTTTTAAGAAGCTCTTTGTGTGATTAGGATTTAGTGGCTTAGCAAAACACACTTCAAGAAACTCCGAGACACAAAACCACAAGCCAGTGGGAAGCTACACCATGGATAATAGCCCTGAAGTAGTAGCAGGACTGTAACACAGAGGAGAAGGAAGGGAAGAGGACAGGGATTTGAAGATCAGCTCCATCAATTCCATTGTGCCTTGGGCTGGACCTTTCCAGATGAACAAGGCTTAATGCAACAATCCATTCACTTTAGCATAAACCCCGCAACAAACTCCATCTCCCTGTGGATAACTGTAAATAAACCACATACATCAGCTCTAGATGGAATATTTCTGTGGGGGATCTTTTTGGTTTTCCTCCTCTTTCAGAGAAGGTGAAGGTCATGTGTTTATTATGTTTAGAATACTAAGGATCTATGTAAAACTTCCATGTTATCTTGAACTGCTAATTCATGATATTGTATGTGAAAGCTGTGAGATTGAAGTTGGTGTAAAGAAGTAGGTGAGAGGTTATGGGATTGGACTCCTTCAGCAAAGTAAAGTGAATCAGAATGGATCCTATAGGAAATAAGGTTATTCCTAACCAGCATGCTCCAAGTGAACACTGCTTCTGCAATGGCCCAAGCCAGAGGCAAAAACAAACAAACAAACAAACAAACCCTCAGCAGGAGCCTGTCTGCAGTGTGTTTCTGGTTTCTTCTATCTCACACTAGATATTGTAGATTGCTGGGTTGACGGCTTTCAGATGGTCCCCAGTGGGCCCTTCCTCCCAAAATCCTTGCCCTTGTGTAATCCCCTCTCCTGCAATGTGAGCTAAAACCCTACAGAGGCTTGCTTTGGACTCATAGAAGCAGCAAAATTGATAGGATGTCAGAGCTGAGATTAGGTTCTAAAACTATCTTCCACCTCACTCACTCTCCCCTCTCTGGCTCTTTGTGTTTCCACACTTGCAGGAGCCCGATGCCATGCTATGAGATGCCCCAGAGAGAGGGCCACATGGCAAAGGACTAGGTATATTATTTTCAGTGGCTGCTATAACAAATTGCCACAAACTTGGAGGCTTGAAACAACAGAAAGTTATTCTCTCTGTTCTGGTATCTAGAAGTCTGCAATCCATTTCACTGGGCCAGAATCAAGGTGCTGGCAGGGCTATGCTTCCTTTGGGAGTTGTGGGGAGAATCTGTGGTTCCTGTTCCAGCTTCTGGTGGCTGCCACATCCCTTTACTGGCAGCTGCATCACTCCAGTCTCAGCGTCTGTGGTGACACTACTCCTCTCTGTGTCTAATCTCCTGTCTCTCTCTTATAGGGACACTCCTGGTGGCTTTATAGGGCCCACCCAAATAGTCTAGGGTGATCTCATCTCAAAGACTTTAATCTCATAGCTAAAAACTTTACTATATGCTAAATTTTCTGTGTATTTTACCACAGTTAAAAAAGAACTTTTAACTTTACCATATAAGATAACATTCACAGATTTCCAGAAATTAGGACCCCCAAGTTTGGGGACCATAAGTCAGCCCACTATAGGCAACTCCTGGCCACAACCAGGGAGGATCGAAGGTCTCAGTTCAACATCGTGTGAGGAACAGAGGCCTGCCAGCAGATCCTTGTCCAGTCCAGCCTTGAGGTAACTACAGCGAGGCTGAAGCCCTAATCACCGCCTTATGAAAGGCTCTAACTAGAGAACCCACTTAAACCATGCCTGAATTCTTGATCCATAGAAACTGTGAAAAAAAAATAAATGCTTTTTTAAGTAACTAAGTGTTGGGATAATTTGTTACACAGCAACAGATAACTAACAATTGCTTTGCTTAAGGCTCATAAAATACTAATTCATTATCTTGTATTCACATCTAAGAGGACAACTGAGCCAAAACTGTTTTATGGAGACAACCTAGTACCTTAAAAGAGCACAAGCTATTGGTTGGAAAAAGTCCACTTACTGGGCAACCTTAAGCAAGTTGTTTAACTTCTCTGAGCCTTTGTTTCCACTTGCGTTAGATGGAGGTAATGACATTTTTCTAATTGTACTTCTGATAATATTTAATAAAATGGCAAATGTAATGCACCTAGTTCAGGATCTGGCATATAGCAAAAGCTCAATAAATAGTAGACTACATTGTTTTCGTGTACCTTAAGAAAATATGTATTTTAAAATAAAATGGCATGAAATGGATTTTAGACTTCTCAATAGTATTTTGTTTTGTTTTATTTTGTTTTTTTGAGACAGAGCCTCAAGCTATCCCCCTGGGTAGAGTGCCTTGGCATCACAGCT
>CAUYQV010096472.1:0-13375 GCA_963574575.1 Galagoides demidoff
GCAGCTGCCCCGCCGCCGACAGAGCACCTGTCACACTCAGGCTTCCACGGAGCGTGGGTCTCACTCCTTTCCCTCTAAAAAGCCCCAGCAAGTGCTTTTGTGTGTCCCAAGGACAAAAGCTACCACCTCCCCTGAGGGAGGAAGGGACTGGCAGTCCTTTCCCTGAGCTGCTGATCTCTTCCAGGAGGAGCCTTCTCTCCCTGGAGACAAGTCCCTGGCACAATCAAACCACTCTGTCCCCGCTGGACCATTTCAGACACAGCCAATCTGCCTGTCCTGCCCATAGCAGCTGAGCCAGCGTGGGAGCTGGCAATCTTGGTGCATTTGTGTCTTAAAGGACAGAGACCACTGTCATTGCCAGGAGAGCGAGGGGTGAGCAGCTTGTGCACCCCACATCTACCTGCCTATGCTAATGTCATCAAAAGGGACCCATCCCTCCTGTCACAGGTTCAGTTCAGTGAATCCCAGAGCAGGAGATCACCTGACCCCTGACCATCACAGCCATAGCTGAATTCAGGGGGGCTTGAAGGTAAGCTTGCAGGCCTGGTCTCAGTCTGGTACCCAGGACTCAAGCATTCCATCAGGGGCACCTGGAAACTGGGGATTACCTAACCTGGTCCACCACCCCTGGCACCTGAACACTCTCCCATGGCTCTGAGGTCCAACTGACCCAAAGTGCCATCAACACTACAGTGAGTACCTACCCACATGAGCTAAAAGGCAGTGTCCTTCTCCCTCTCGTCACCAAGTGGCAGAATTACTGGAGGGAAGAACCGGTAAACTGCAAAGCTATCTGTGTTAAGCTGAGGGAAAAGGTTCTGGGTAAGAAGGAAGAAGCATAAGAACTCTGTCAATATGAAAACATAGACTCCTTTGACATTCTCAAGAAATCGAGCTAGGTTTCATCAATGAACTCTATCCAAAAGGAAAATTTTGAAATGTCAGATATGGAAGTCAAAATACAAATCATAAGTAAGTCAGTGGCATTGATGAGAAAGTAAAAACCCCACACAAAGAAATAAAAAAAAAATACTTTAGGATATGAATAAAAAAATCACTAAAGTGATAGAAATTAAAGAAAAGTAACATAACAAATGAAAGTATCATTTAGGGAATTTCAACATACAATGAAAAGTTTTAACAACAGATTAAACCAACCAGAAGAAAGTATTTCAGAAATTGAAGATAAACCTTTTGAAATTAACCCAGTCAGTTAAAAAGACAAATGAATAAATTTTCCAAGAATTATGAAATTATGTTAAATATCCAAACATAAGAATTATAGGTATCCCTGATGTAGAAGAAGAAAAAGCAGCAATCCATGAAAACTTCCTTGAGGGAATAACAAAAGAAAACTTTTCCAGTTTTGCTAGAGATTTAGATAACCAGATACAAGAAGTTCAACTAACTCCTGAGAGTTCACTGCAATAGGACATCACCAAAGCACATAGCTATCAGTCTGACCAAAGCCAAAGTGAAGGAGAAAATGCTATAAGGTGCAAGATGAAAGGATCAATAACTTACAGTGGAAAACTCAGTGTAAGGGCAGACTTTTTAAGCAGGAATCTTACAAGTCAGAAGAGACTGGTATCCCATGCTCTAAAAAGAATAACTATCAGGCAAGAACTTTGTATCTTACAAAACAAAGTTTCACAAATGAAGAAAAAATAAAATCTTTCCAAGACAAGCAAACGCTAAGGGAATTTGTCACCACTAGGCCTGCCCTACAAGAAGTTTCAAAAGTGCTCTGAACACTGAAAAGAAGAGCTGGTGCTTGCCAGTATAAATATATTTGAAAATAAAAGACTTACAGCTCTTATAAAACAGTGACACAGGGAGAATTTAAAACAACTAGGTAATAATCGACATAATGACTAAAACAATATCTCACTTATTAATATGCATATTAGCATTGAATATAAATGGTCTAATTGCCCCATTTAAAACATGTAAATTGAAGGAGTGGATTAAAAAAACAGCTCAAATTTCTTTTGTCTTCACGAAACTACATAACTTATAAAGAGTTGCACAGACTCAAGGTGAATGGGTGGAAAAAATATTCCATGCAAATGGAAACCAAAAGTGAGCAAAAATAGCTATGTTTGTATTAGATAAAATAGGCTTTAAATCAACAACAGCAAAAAGAGACAAAGGTCATTATATATTAATAAAGGGACCTACCTAGTCAACAAGATATAACAACTCTAAATATATATACACTTAACACTGGAGATACTAGAGTCATAAGTTCTGCTATATCAAGGAAATGAAATAAACAGCAACACAATAATAGTGGGGGACTCAACGCTCCACTGACAGAACTAGACAGATCATCAAGGCAGAAAACAGGACTCTAGAACAAATGGACCTAACAGCCATTTGCTGAACATTCTACCCCTAAACTGTAAATATACATTCTGCTCATCAGCATATGGAACATTTTCCAAGATAGATCATATGTTAGGACATAAAACAAGTCTCAGCAAATTAAAAAAAAGCAAAATCATACCATGTATCTTCTCTGACCACAGTGGAATAAAACTAGAAATCGATTCCAAGAGGGACTCCCCAAATTATACAAACACACAGAGATCAAACAATCTGATGCACAGTCTTTAGTTCAATGGGTGCCAGAGGCATGTGTGTTGGCTCCACCCAGGTCCCTGGTGGCAGTGACTTGTGGCACATGCTCTCAGGGTACATGAGAGTGCCTATCCTCCCTGTTCCCTTCTTGGCTTGGCAGCAGTGATAAGGGGGCAGGTTGGCCCCTAGGTAGATGCAGTGCTCTTGGGGTGGGCCCTCAGTAGGGTGCCAGCTGCAGAGTCTGGGGTTCAGAAGGCAGTGGGGCCCTGCCATGCCTTCTCTCTGGAGCAGTGCCTGTGCACAGTCTGCACAGCCTGCAGGTGGAGAGGCCCTCTTGTAGCTCAGCTTGTGACATTTATGGGGTGGATGTGGAACCCTGGGGTCCTCTCACTTGTCCCTTCCTTATGTGTGGGGGAAGTACCTCCCTCAGGTACCTGTAAGCTCACTGAGAAGGTTTCTCTACTTCCCTCTCCCTCATTTTGGGTGCCTCCTGCCACTTCTCTGCTGATTCCCAACGCTCTCTCTTTGACAATGCATCTACTCATCACTTGTGATCCTCTTTGTGAAAGCGGCATGTCCTGACCTATTCTAGTCCACCATCTTGACCTCCCTGCAGGCAGATATTCTCATTCCTGTTTTTCATATATAGAAGCCAAGACTGAAATAGTGTAAGTAATTTGCCTGAAGTCTTACAGGGTTGGAAGGATTTTGATGCTGATTCCTGAGACTCTGAGCTTAGACTGGATCTCGGCGAACACACTGCCTACTACCATGTACTTGGCTTGCTGGGGGATTGTTATCTTAACAGGTATATATTTTTTTTAGTTTAATCAGAGATTGAAGTTGTAGATGAGATAATTTTAGCTGTGCATGTGTTAGCATATAGAGTGAGAGCATGAAGCTTACCATAGGGACTTTAACTGCTGAATTCATGGCTGAGTTACCCTGGGGGAGTTTCCCACTTTAATGGGCTCAGGCCTGAGACCTCTGACTCTGGGAGATTTCTGAATCTGGTCCCTGTGTATTAAGATCTCATGGGTGCACAGCCTCATGGATCTGGTCCCTCACTTTTCTAAACAGAATGCTATGAGATGAAGGGAACGTGAACCTTCCAAAGAGTCTGTACAACCTGCTTTCATTACATAGCATCTTTTCTACCAAAAAAATTAAATTATCCAAGAGTGATTCTATGGAGGGATTAACTATCATCAAAAGAAATGTAAAAGAGAAGTTAGTAGGCATTGTGGCAAGTTAGCTTAATTCATTACCTTTTAACATATGATTTCAGAGCATACGATGCTTTTTGAGTGTTTCCTCTGTGCCAAGGACTCTTCTAAGGTGAGTTAGGTGCTTTCATCAGCATCATTCCCACATATAGAGGGAGAAACCAAGGCACAGGGATATTGAGAGACTTGTAGAAGGATGCACAGCCACTAAGGGGTGGGGCCAGGCCTCTCCTGGATGAGTCGTGTCCTTTCCTCTGCACTGTTCCTCCACGTAGTGGGGACTGAGGCAGAGGAAGACTATGGAACTCGCCCAAAGACGAGTGCACCACATGGAGGACTTGATCCAGGACCCCAGGCCTGTGCTTTAGCCTCCCGCCACACGGCCTCTGAGCAGGTGCCCCAGGAAAGAATCCAGCACATGTTCATCCCACGGTTCTGCAGCTGCCATGATTTAACTTTGGTGCCAAGATGGGACAAAGTCATGACTCATGCTGGACGATTTGGTCATGAAAGATACTGTGACTTTCAACCAGTCCCCGGGATGCTTAGTTCTTGAAATAGGCTGAAAATCAGCATCATGGCAGGACTCTCTCCTTTTTGAGGCCTCTCACATTGAGAAATGCTTGCTGACAGGTTTTTAACCTTTGTCCAGTTAAACAAAAAGCCAAAAAACTAGTTCAGGATAAGTGAGTTTCCACAAGCCAAAGCGGCTGGAAAAGAGGCTGCATTTTTATGAACTGATGGAGAGAAGGCAGTGCAGGGTTTTGTATTTCAAAACTTCCACTTTCCAGAGAGTTTCTAACTCTGCTTTCAATCAGGGAGAGGGAGAAAGAGAGAGAGAAGCCAGGAGCAAGAAGTAATTCAAAGTGGAAAAAAGACAGAACAATTTATTTAAAAAAAAAAATCAGACAAAAATGTTTGAGAAAAAACTTTCAGAGAGAAATAGGACAAACTCTCCCTTTCAGAACAAAACCACGCATAGTTCAAAATACAATTTCAAACAACTATCAATGTTTTTAAAGTATCATGGCTGTGACTTTTCAATTCTGTTTTTAGATTAGCCAAGCATAGGGCATCTCCTTTCATATTGGCAGAGACTAAGAAGGTCCTCAGTGCTGTTTACTTTGGTCTTTTTTATCATCACTAACCCGTTCAGATACACAGAGACTACTGATTTGAAAGTGTGGTTGTCACAACCAAAGGGACTCCCTCTAACTGGAGGAGGAGGGGCTGTTAGACTAATGGCTTGTAATCATGGGAATCTGTTTTCTTCCTCGGGTAGAACTCAGATTACTTCCTCAGCGCTGGAAAGCCATTCTGTTTGTCCATCTCCGTCTTACTCCCCAAACTGCAATGATGGCATTTTTGACTGCTCTGCAGGAAGATTAGGTATGCAGATTACTCATTAGGGCACCTTCTTTGCTCCATTTTTTCCCCCTGTGGGTTACTCAGTTTGTGTTGATTTGTCTTTGTCCTTTTACTTTGCAACCTGTGGCTGACTTCAGTACAAAGAGCAATCAGGTGTCTGGAAGGGATCAAAATTTTCTTTCACCTGGAGACTCAGTGCATGACTGGCCCTTTTATGACATTTCTAGAAGCACCTCTTTGCGGTGCCATAAGTGTTTTGGAATTGGAAAGCACAGGGCGGTCATTCAAATGGGTCTGAGCAGGCTCCATACCGAGGGCAGTGCTGTGTGCGGGTGCTGTGTGCTTCTCATGTTCAGGCTGACGTCACGCTTTGTCATTGCTTGTCCTAGCGACTTTGTGGGTCAGGGGAACGGGCGTTGGAGCAGGTAGTGTGGGTAAAGCATTAGTCCAATTACCTTCAGAACCTTAAGCATCTGGCTAAAATCTGGGGAAACTTTTAACAATAAGCTGTATTTTGTAAAGTCACTGACTTGTGCAAACAATGTTGCATGACCAGACGGCACTGGATTCAGGTTTTGTGGGGTAGTGTATTGAGGGGACACTCAGGGGAACAGGAGGGGTCATGTGTTCTCAGGGAGTGTACGGAGATCTGACAGGGCCGAATGCAGGATTCTAAGAGAGGGATTCCAACCCTTTGGCAGAGGAGCTTGTAAGCTGGATGATTACGGAAGCATGGGTCTGTCTTCCGACTGATCGAGAGCTGGGATAGAATCTTAAAAGATTATAGCAAAGTTTTGTCTTCAAATTTCATCTGCCAGTTAAGCATTCACGGTTAGAGGAACCCCAGATGTTCCCCTGATACAGTGTGAGGGTAAGCCTGACAGTTGTGTCTGTAGGATGCAGTGAACTAAGAACATGATTCATGAATGATTCAGTTGTCCAGGATGGAGATGAGGAGTATTGTCTTTACCCTGGTGTGATGGGGACTACGCTCGTAGCCTTGAGCTTGACCAGGCTTGGTTTCCACAAGCACTGCTCGTGACTGAGTTCTAATGGGTTGTATAGGAGAGTGACACTTTTTCTGGGAGGCCAACTTGCAGGAGATCAATTTTCTATGAATTAACCTTTACTTCTCTCAGAACATTAACGATAAAGAAATGTTGGATTTCCAAGCAAAAAGATCGAGTTACCTAAAAGGGAAAAAATGTCAAAGTGGCTTCAGAATTCTACCAAAGACTTTCAAACATGGGGCGGGTGAACCCTCTCCATCCCCCTAACCTCTACCATTAGCAAAAATCTTGAGATGAGGTGAACATTCACAGGCCATAACACTGGGGAACTTGGCCATGGAACAGAAGGAATAGAAGCCAGAAGCCAGGATTTGGGGCTCACACGCCTCCCTTCTGGGGTGTACTTTTCTATTCCTCTCTCTTTTTGTGTTCCCTGTCTCACTTATTATTACCTCTGGCTGCGTCTCATTCTCACCTGTGTTCTTTTTGTTCTCTCTGCTTCTTTCCACCTCTGTACTTTTATTGCTCATTTTCATGCTAGTCTCATAGAGAAAAGAGTTGAAATTACTTATTTGCAAGCATCTTCTGCTTGCAGAATGTGTTATCCTTCCAGGTGGGGGGTGAGTTGTCAGTGTTGCACTTTTGAAGACTCTCAGGGGCACATTGTCATAATCATCCCCACTTCCTTTCTTCTTTTTAAGGTAAGTGTTTTTCCACTGCTTTCTTGGTTAAAGGTAAACATTTTTATATTCTGTTAATTTAATGTTAATGTAGCACCACAAATCCTTCAGACAGCTGGAAAAACTTATCCTTTTGCATTTACTTTTGCTTTTCTAACAACCCCAGTGGGCTGCTTATTAGGCTAAGCTAGTTTGGAAAGAAGACAAATGACTTGAATTTGTTGTTGGTAATTAATGAGACAGCCGGTGGACATAAGCAATGGCTCTGATTTCCTTTTGTAGAAGGTGAGTGATGGTGAGCAGTTCAGGTCTGTAGTCATCACAGGTGCTTATATCAGCAAGAAGACAGAATTTTGAGAGCCCCAGGACGTGCTGAAACCATCCATGTCGAATCCATCCAATCAGCAGGTGCCTGATCGTTTTGGGTGCTGCATCCTTTAGAAGAAATGGCTGATTGCATCTGAGCCATTCTACTTTGATATTTGCTGAAATGTGGAGGTGAAATATTGACAGATTGTTATTCTTTTTATTGTTTATCCACCACAATACCTTGTGCTTTGAACTTAAGAAAAAATGTAATAATATTTATGACTTGTGAGAACTCAGACCCACTTCGCCCTAAAGAAGTCCCTTTTCCTTTCTCCCTCTGATGCCCTTTAGGCGAATGACAGTGGGAATATCTCATGCATGTTAAAAGCTGACACTCGCTGGGAGGATTAGTCAGCACGTCCCAGGTTTATTTTCAGTCTGCACTGCCTGTGAAGTGAGCACGGCCTCTGCAGCAACACAGTTTCACGGTGGTGTGCGGACGACTGAGGCTCCACCCAGGGAAGAGCCGCCGGAACAAACCGCAAGAAGGGGCTTGTTTTCAGGGGCGTCTTTCAAGTCTCTGGTTTGGCTAAAATATCTTCCGAGTAACACTTAGCTTCACATTAAACATCAACAGAACTCACATAACGAAAATGTCTTTCCTGAGATTTCCCACTACTCTCAAAATCCTTCCTGAGAACATGAAGGTGGCAGGTGGAAGATGTGACCCTGTACGTTGCCCCTGAGCTTCTTGTAATGTTTGAATGTAACGGAATTCCAGGTACAGAGAATATTTACATATTTTCTTTGATTTAAAAGTTGCAATCTAGTCCCTGAATTCTTTCATTCTCTGAAAATACACTGATGGAACGCTTACAGTGGCACACACCGGGCAGCTGGGCTCAGGGCCACTCCACAGAGATTCATTTTCTCATGGTAAGTTTTCTGTCGTTTGATTTCATGTTCCAGAGAACACCCTGGGAAACAAAATGAGGTAATGGACACAAAATGAGTTTTATAATAGGGGAAGGAGGTTGGGTAAAGAGGCTTGCAGATTTGGTCTCCTCAGGCTGCATTGCCATCGAGAGGGGACACTGAAGTGAAGGTCTGCAGTCATCTCTGACTGACTGGGGTAAGAATAATGGAACCAGGTTGAGCATAACAATATGTGCTATCCAGGAATCAGCCTGATGCAGTAAGCAGCTGGGCAGTGGATTTCCCAGTCACCAAGGACGGCGGCAGGAGTGGAGGTGAGCTGAACAGATGGATGCCGTACTGATTGTCCATCTTCCTTCATGCTTCATTTTATTTAATCTGCACAAGAGGCTGATGAGATACGGGATACCCTTCTTGATTTCTTCATCTGTCATATATGATAAGGCATATAAAACATCCAGGAACTCCTGGCACACGGTAAGAACTCAGTGTTGGAAATAGATTATTATGTGAAACAGGATGTTGAGAGGCAGGTAGTAGGGAGCAAGTTGTGTTGGGATAGATAGAAACCTAGGGAGAGAATGCTGCTCGACTCTCCTGACTTCTGCCTCACTACCTGGGACTATTCCTTTCTCTGTGAAAACTGGCAAAAATTGAATGGGGCTTTCCTCATTTGTCTGTTCCTCTTCACCCCAAGTCCCAAGGTCCCTGATACAGCCCTCTGGCTTCCCAGAACTTGTCAGAGTCACATCCCTCTGTCTTCAACTGTTCTCACTTCATGTCTTTCTAGCTACTGCCCCTAAGTCCCCAAATATTCTTGCCTCTGTTCTGTTCCCTCAGTTGTCAATACTTATGTCTTTGCTCATTTGAGGTATAGATTAATAAAGTATTTTGTTAGTGGGTGTTATTGTGTGTTCTCTTCCAAGGAATACATGTATGTTTAATTAGAAGACTTTTAGAGACTAAACCTTAGATGAAAGAAGTGACTTCATGAACATGTATTTTAGTTTTGATGGTGTTAGAGACAAGTTGGGTGAAGATAGCATTTCCCAGTGTTCTCAAATCCCACCCCATTAAATATCCAGTATTCTGGGTCCCTCCTAATACCACTGAATAGGTGAGAAGTCAAGTGCACTCAAAGACAGTCTGGTTAATTTTTGCTCTGGTCAACTTCAATGTTCAGGAGGGGGAAACTAGAAGAATCTTAGTCTTTGGCCTTTATTCATTCATTTATTGCTTTATACTTTGAAAACTCTTCATTTTTCATCGATTGTATTATATGACTCCAGTTAATAGTTTTCCATGGAAGAAATAGGATCAGCCAACTGTCACTGCTTCCAGGGGAATGAATTTATAAAATATTGTATTTTGGTGAACCTTTATAACTGGATGAATTACTTTTCATTCCCAAAAGGCTCTCTTTGTTACATGGCCACTGGACACGTCCATGGCGCCAGCCCTTTTTCTGATGGAGTCTTTCTGGATGAGTGCTTTCCCTGTGGCTCAGAACCTTGCATCTTTCTCCTGTGTTCAACTATGGGAGAAACTGTGAGTAAGTCTTTCCAAGGCTTTAGTTTTGCATCAGAGAACGAATCATATTCCTAGCTGGGGTTTGAGGAGGGGGCATAAAGGAATTGAAAACATGTTCACCATTAAATATTTTCTTATTTATGGGGCTTTTTCTTTGCAGTTTTTTAGTAGGCTTGAACCTACTACCTCCACTACATGGGGCCGGCGCCCTACTCCTTTGAGCCACAGGCACCGCCTTTCTTTATGGGGCTTTATGCTCTGAAGTTTTCCGGCATCCTTACTTAGTGAAGAGAACTGTTGGTCTGGTCTGAAATAAACTGTTTATTTTTTAGCCAATAAGCTGTTTACTGGCTCACTTGGGAAAATAGAAAGAGATTTCACTTCTTTCCACATCTTTGTCCCTTCCCACTGTACAGCTGTTTAAAAGTTATCTCCTGATCAACTCTCTCCAGAATTACAACTGAGACTATCACTTCTGTTTTTATCTACAAAATGTGTGACTAACTAAAATTACTTCCTTGCAGTCATTAGAAGATTTGACTCACTCAATTAGGAATTTATAAGTAAGGTGTCGTATTTTACCAAAATATACTTTCCATGGCAGTAAAAGTAGCTTTTTGCATGAGACTTGATAATGAGCTACTGGGTAAGGAAATTCTTTAAGACTGAGTTTATGAATTCTAGGTTTCTTATAAACCTCACGGAGGAGCAAGCACTCCAGGAATGTCGCTGGGAAATGCATGGGTCTATTCTGAGATTTTCTGCGAGTTTGTATACAAATATGGTGTAATAGAATCCTGTTTTCCCTAGATTTGGAGGAGTTACTAGCAGCTTCTAGAAAGAAAATCACTTTAATAACAGTAGATTACAGTGGAATTTTCCTGAGGGATGAAATGAAATACATAAAATAAGGAGGGTACTTATGAGTTCTTGGAAATATTTTGCATAGTTTTATGAGTTTTCCTCCCCCTACACTGACAGAGAAGTCTACTCTTAGGTAAATTAGAAGTTAAAATTTTATTTTGTTCCTTTAAGGGAGAACTAGTTCAACTTTTCTATTCTGGAAATGCCTCTGTAGTTGGGTGAAATTGCACAGCTACCCCCACGGCCATAGCACGTGGTCGGGCTTGAGGATGAAATACGCTGGGGAATGCCCACAGCTGCCCTCAACTCTCTCAGTCTGCTAGTGACTAGAACTTAGAGAAATATTTTTAAAATCTTTTAAAAGAAACCAATCAAAATTCATATTTTGATGTTACAATCAGAACAAGTGAAAGAATTTGTTATAAAGTTGAGTCTTTTCTAGAAAATAAGTTATCAGGACACATTCTCATTTTATTTAGGTGACATATACATTTTCAGCTTTAATGAGATTGTTGTACTGTCCTAAATGCAATCTAAACTGCTGTCTGTCTTGCACACACATGCACTTAACTCCCAGTGACTTGGGTGGAATGTAGGTCCCCAGGAGAACTGCTGGAGGGGATTTTTAAGAGGCTCGTTGAAGGAGCATTCACAGACTGACTGCTTGGGTGGACACTTTGGATGTTGTTGAGTGATATCCCGGAAAGGGACACTAACATCCTAGCCCTCCCAGAAGTTTCTGCTCCAGGATGGTGACTGACACACACACCACCCTTCTCACTGGGACTGCACGGGCATCTCTTTTCCCAGGAGATCATCAGCCTGATTCATGGTACTTTCACAGCATGCTGGGTTGTCTCTTAGGGCAATTCCCAGATCTAGCTTAGAGTTTTATATGGCAAAAAGTCAGCAAACGTATGAACAGCTAAAATACTCTTAGACAGGGTGACCATAAAGTTTGTGTGCAATTTAAATTACACATGAAGGTTATGGCCATCCTGTACTTCAAAGGTATATTATAATTGTAATATATCAGTAATAGTTGGAATTAGCCCACTATCTCTCCAGAGGTACCTGCTATGATGCTGAGTCTGAAACTCTGCTAAGCCTTTCACATATTTAGTACTGATCAATAGGTATGACCCTGAGAAAAGTGATTCCTTTTCACAGGAAGGGAGTTAAGACATTCAGAGACGCTAACATGCCCACCTAAGACTACATGGCAGGTAAAGCCGTCACTGCCATATTTTTCTGGTGGCAAATTCCCTGCTCTAACTTAGTGTGTTCCAATGTCCATCACATCAGGGTTCCAGCCGCCATACACCTTGCCTCAACTGTTGCCTTAGAGGTGAGACCGGAGAGATTTACTATTTTCTGGGCAATGCAATTATATTTGTTTCTTATACTGAATTTATTTCTCTACTTTAGTAATTATGCATATGTGCAAGATTGATGCCATTGTCAGGGTTGGAGAAGGAACCTCGGGCTCCCGAATCTCTTATGCCCTCGGGCTACTTCTTTTGTGGCCTATCTTCCTTCCAGAAATGTTACCCATTCTTCTTCATCCAGCAGAACTACTGTGTTTATAGTATGTATGTTTCAACAAGGCATTAGGATGGAGCCGGTCAAATGACTCTGTTCTAAGTTGTAACTACCTTGTATCTTTTACCTTAACAAGAATACTTTTTTATTAAACAAAATTAATTTCTACATGTTGTAATTTCAGACAACATGAGGATAAAAATTTGGGGCTAGCTACTAAGAATTCTGCATGTATGGATTCTGGGGAAGACAGGGAGAGAAGCCTTAATAGCCCTGGGTAGCTCCATCTAGCTCTGACCTGGGCAGGAGGTGACACTCACAGATGGAGAACTGATGAGGTTAGGCAGCTCAATCCATGGGCCTTGAAGCTTTCTGCCCGACTAATTTCCCTCCTTTGTGAGACTGTGTGTGAAAGCCATTAATGGTGAATGGCTATTAAAGTCACCTATTTACAAGTCATTTCTGATTGCGTATCAGCACAAAATCAATTACACCCCTTTTAAAAAGCTGGTTTAATTTATCTGCCTAGAAGTCTTTTTTGATGGTAGCTCCACATCCTCTTCCTGGATGCTCAGGCTTTGTGTTTTGTAGTTTCCAACATTCTGCTTGGAATCTTGACTCCTTAGAGGGGAGAACACTGCAGGCACAGCCTTCAGTCACGCTTAGCTACGGAGACATCATGGGAGCATCCTGGGAGAGCTGTAAGAACAGAGGCTTTGCAGACAGGCTGGGTTTAATCCCAATTTTGAATTTATTAGGCATCATATGATCCTAAACACATTTCATAACCTTGGATTCCTCTCCCATAAAGGAGAGAAAATAACACATTCCTGTAGGGAGTCCGTTGAGTGGTTATGTGGCACAACACGTGCCAGTTCCGTCACAGGCAGTGTGGACCCAGGGCTGTGGGGCTGCTAGGAACTAGCTTTGATACACCCAGGAACATTCATTTAAAAAATGTGTGAGTACTGAGAACCACGTGGAGGGCCTAACTGAGGACGGGCCTTAACAGACTCCACGGTGAAATTTTTAGTATTGTTTCTTATTGACTGACATTTTCTTTGTTGTTGTTGTTGTTTTTTTTTTAAGACTCAAATCTTATTTATTTATTTATTTAAAATGATGAAGGGGGTACCAATCAGGTTACCTGGATCATTTTTGTGATGCTTGAGTCACAGCTATAGTAAGGTGACCAGATTTTAACATTGGTAAAGAGGGACATCATTGATGGGGGTGGGATCTGGGGGTGCAGGGCCTGACAACAATGTAAACTTTGATAAGCAGTTCTTGATAATCAGTTCTCAACAATTATTTGTTATTATTAAAG
>CAUYQV010096474.1:0-33925 GCA_963574575.1 Galagoides demidoff
TTGGAGGGATCACTTCTGAGGTTTATCTTACAAGGGTACAAGTGAATCTTTCTAAGAGTAGAATGTGAACGTTTTAAAACAATAACTAAGAAAATGACACGAAGGCTATGTTAACCAGTTTGATGGAAGTGTTTCAGATTATGTGTGAAAACCCCACACTGTACCCCAGAAGTGCGTTAATGTACATAGTTACCATTCAATAAAAAAAAGAAAGAAAAAAAAGTTGAAAAACAAAAACAAACAAAAAAACCCAAGAGTTTGAGGTTGCTGTGAGCTATGACACTACAGCACTCAACAACAGGGCTCAGAGTGAGACTCTATCTCAAAAAAAAAAAAATTAACAAGCTATGCTAAAATGTACTAGATATGCAAAGGACCTAGAATATAGCCAACACAATTTTGAAAAGAAAAGAACAAAAGTGGAGGACTTTCCATACCCAAGTTCAAGAATTACTATACAAAGGAGTAGATATCAAGACAGTGTGGTTTTCGTGTAAGGACAGACACACACAATCATGAAACAGAATTGATTACAGAAATAGATCCAAACTCATAGGGTCAGTTAATTCGCATAAAACCACCAAGGCATTTCAGTGATGACAGTGGAGACTTTCGATTCACTTTTGTTCTACCAACGCTGGAACTATTGGACATTGGTATAGAAAAAAACGGACCTCAATCAGTATCCTACACCACACATAAAAATTTGAAATGTATTGAAAAATTCAACATAAAAGTTAAAATCATAAAAGTTCTACAAAATGAAAGGTGTAAACAATGGCGCCCAGAGACTAGGCCACAGAGGAGATGTTCGGGCCAGGTTTATTGAAAGGGGAGGGTCACCTAGACAGTGCAAGATGGCTTCTGGGGGAGGGGGCAGTGAGAGACCACTTTTACATGGGGCCCTGGGGGGTCAGCACATTCCTCAGGTTAGGGTAAGGTCTTTTGGCAAGAACTTCTGGGTGGTGGGCTGGCCAGGCCTTTGTATCCTTGTTTTAGGAGGAGAGAAGGGGGAGGGGGAGGGAGAAAGGGTCCGAGTAGGGCTGCATTAGGCCCCCCAGCAGAAAAATACACAGGAGAAAAAACATCTTCACTAACTTGAGACAGGAAAAGTTTTCTTAGGACACAAAATACATTTAATGTTAAATGAAAAATCAACAAATTAAAATTAAAACTTGTGCTCTTCAGACTATGCCTCTAAGAGAATGATAAAGTAATGCACAGCCTGGGAGAAAGTTCAAATTGGTCGATGGATGATTGATAGGTGGGTAGATAGATAGATACATAGATGGATGAGCAATGAGGTATATTTTTTTGTGTAGAAATATCTTCTTTGTATCTCCCATGATTCTGGTCCCTCATGTCTCTGTTTTAAGGATAGTGATACAGACGTAGATAAACTAAGGTGACCAGACGTCCCGCTTTTGGCAGGACAGTCCCAATTTTTAACAATTTGGCCCATGGCCCACAGCATTTTAAAAAAGTCCAATTTTGGGGAAAAATCCATGACAAGCTAGGGAACGCAGGAGAACAGGAAGGGAATATATGGTTTTCGGCTACCATGTGGCTATTTCACCAGGATATGAGTTTTATATTATTTTTGTTAATTTTATAATGTTAAACTTTAATAGTAACAAATAATTGTTGAGAACTGATTATGGAGAACTGCTTATCAAAGTTTGCATTATCAGGCCCCACCCCCTGAGGCCCCGCCTCCCCACCCCCAATGGTGTCCAATGTTAAAATTTGGTCACCTTAAGATAAACCAAGTGTCATCACGTACCATGTAGCACAATCAGACCATAATAAGCTTTGTTAAGGTATTCATAAAACTTTGTGTCATATTTACTTGCTTTGGTCCACCACTGATAGCCAAAGCAAGATATTACAAGTAACAGTGATTGAAAGTGTTCTTGTAATTTCTATTTGTACTCTGTTTTGAGTAACCAGCACTGATATGAGTACTTGAGAAATATTAAATCATTTAATGCAATCAAGCAGGTGCCATTATTATTTTTCCCAGGGGTTCTCAAACTTTTTAAATAGGGGACCAGTTCACTGTCCCTCCGACCGTTGGACGGCCGGACTGTGGGCCCTGGGACGAGTCGGCTACTAAGCAGGACAGGCAGCTGCAGCAAAAACACCCAGCGGGCCGGATAAATATCCTAGGCAGGCTGCATGTGGCCCATGGGCCATAGTTTGAGGACCCCTGATTTTTCCTATGTTATGAGTAAAACGAATCACAGAGCTTGGAAATTATCTGCCCAAATCACAAGGTTAGTACATGGCAGAGCCAAAACCCAGTCCCAGGCAGACGGACTGCAGTTTCTCAGGTCCTAAGGTATTGATAACAAACAATGCCCACTGTCCTCCCCCACTCTGAAATGAGAGCTTCATGGTTTAGGGACATACAGGTAGGTCACCAAGTGGCTTCCCTGTCAGTCTCTAGGATTCTGCTAAGAAGCCATGTCAACCTTTTAGCAGATTGGGTAAGACAGTCATTTTATCTGTTGAGTTGTCTGTGTGTGTCTCCTCAATTCTTGTTCCTCATGATCTAACCATGGTTCTCAAAGCATAATCTCAGAAACAGCAGCATCTGGGAAGGCCTAAAAGTGCAATTTCTGTGGCCCTGTCCCAGATTGACAGATTCAGAAGCTGCGGGGTGGGGGGGGGTGTCCCAGCACTCAGGCTTAGCAAGAACCCAGCAGGTGATTATCATGGAGCTAAAATATGAGAAACACCATCGCCTTCTGGCTCAGGGGCTGTGGTTGTTCTGGTCATTTGCTGTCCACCTTATCCAACTCCCATCTTGAAGCTCTTAACCTTCAACTTTTGATTTAGAGAGAAGGCTTTGTTTTCTTCTAATTCTGCTGAAAGAGGTTGTAACTGTTGGTGCCGATGTGTTCACTGTGGCCGTCTGAGATTGATGTGCTCCTGGCCAGCTGCATTCTTATCAGCATATCAGACTTTTTTTTCCTAAGACCATAGAAGAAGGGCTTCAAAGTCCCTTTGGCAGGAAAATATTCTACCTATTTAAAGAAATAACTGAACGTGAGCCCCTCAAACAAGAATGTCGTGGAACTTCCTTAAATCCCTTTCTGGCAGGAACACATCAGTCAATATTTTTCTGTCCATTGGGGCCTCAGTGATTCTTCAGAAGGGGGAAGTTCTAGTGGGCTGAGGTGGGAAGGGGGCAGATGGAGAAGGAGGAGCAGATGGCACGCTGAATATCAGCTTTGCTTTTCGTTATAAAATATTACAGATCTTCCCCTTATGAGCACCAAGTGGGAAATGATCTGTGCAATGGAACAAACACAAGCGTTCCACTTCAGCTAGACGAGAACGCACATCACCACCCCCACAGGAGATATGTGGTGGTAGACCCTGGCTGCAGGGTTTACAGGAAGCTCTGAAATGAAGGGGGATGGAGGATGGGGATCAAAGCACAAGCCCAGAGACTGCAGGGCTCATTATAAATATCTGTCTTTAATTAAGAAATGAATAGCTTTGAGAAGAAAATAATGGGTTGTGGAAATGATTAAGAGAAGGGAAGAGGATCTGATTAAAGCTACTCTCTCTAGGAGCTAGACGAAGCATCAGAGACCTCCTGGTACACCCTCCCAACTTTATAAGAGACAGTCACTCTGAAGCCAAGTCATTTTCAAATCAAGGTCAACTGCTCCTTAGGCTTGGAGCTGAGGCCCAGATTCTGATCCTTGACTTCAATTTATTTGGGGTGATTAAAGTCTGTATTTTTCTGAAAAGTGCCAAATGATTGAACTTCAGACAAGGGTGAGATCATGATGGACCGGGTGCCCAGAGGACTATTCAATTAGAAAAATGAAGCTTGGGATGAATATCAGACCTGGTGCAAGAACCTGGTACCATAGGCAGCCCTTGCAAAGACCTCCTAAAGTGTGAAAAATGTGTCCACAGCCCACGGAAAGAAGGCCCTAACAGGCTCTCTCTTAAAACGCAATAGGCTACATTTTCACTGGGTGAGAAGCCCCACATAGACATAACTTGGACTTATGATCAGCCTAAGAAAAAGGAACAAATCACAAACACAATTTTAATGCTTGCATCCATGAGTGGTGCCTTCCCCTGAGTGGAAATGGAGCCTTCATAGTATCCACTAAGAGAATTTTATAAACCAGGCCAGCAAGAAAAAAGTGTCATTGTGATGCTAATGGAGGATGCGTGTTTTGGAGTTGTTTCCTACAACTCTTTAAATTTCTACAAATAGGGTTTCTGCCCCTATTTGCATTCAAAAAGGTGGTCCTTTTTTTTTTTTTTTTTTGCTAACATTAACATCTTATCGCTCCCCTACTCAAAAATAAAATGAAAAGAACAGTTAAGTTGCAACACGTTTAAATTATGCACCAATAAAGGGAAATGAGAATAAAAGGCAGTGCCTCTTTGTTTCAGCCTGTCCTCCTTCCCTCGGAAAATCCATCTCATTATATTCACGGGCCCTAATTTAAAGAATAACAGACCCGGTAGGAGTCCAATGACTGCTAATGCTGCTATTGTTAACATCCTGAATGGTGCGGGGCTTTTTCCTACCCAGGCACTACATTTTGGAACAAAGGAAAGGAACAAGGTGGTTCTGCTATTATCCAAACTGACCTCTGGCCAGGGCCGGAGGAAGTGACTGAGGTCAGCTGCTCTTTCTCAGGTATCCCTGGGGAATACACACGTGCCATTAGCCTCAGTGGCCACTGGGTGTGACCACACTCCACAAAAAAAGGAGCAGAACTGTTCTCAGGGGATTTTCCTGGCAGAGTTTCAACCCTCGCATCCACACACACGTGGACGTGCGTACACACACCACCAAGACTTCCCCCTCAGAAGGGAAAGTTTAAAAAGTCAGTGCGTGCTCATTGTTAACTCCCACTACACAGTTCAGGTCCACTTTATTCATTTTCCTTTTACCTCAACGAGAGTATAACTCATCTTTCCATTAGATGCCGAGTAAGAATAAAAAGTACTCCAGTTCTGCCTCCAATAACACAAATCAAGAAAGAATGCCCCCTAAAGAGGGTCTAAACCCCCTGCAGCCAAATCTGTCCATCCAAAAATCATATGCCTCTGACTCCCCAGCTAATGGTGTCCGTGGCTGGAATGCAAAGGCAAGTTTCTTCCAAATGGCACAGCCAGACGTATTTTCTGTAATGAAGGAGACCCACGTTTGCAGCAGTGTTAAAAAAAAAAAAAACCATTCAGCTACATATGAGGAAGACGTGGGTTCAAGAGACACGTAAAAGACCTGTGCCCGACAGCTTCTCTTGGTGCTAAGGCCAGAGGAGGATCTTTCATTTCTTTCCCCATACTGAACAGGTTTTAAATGGCAGAGCAAGGGAAAGAGGGATAAAATTCAGAATTGCAAAGAGATACAAAAAGGTTAAACGCTTCTATTGTTTTCCAGATTTACTCTAATTGATAAATTAAAACTGTATCTATTTAAGGGATACAATGTGATATTTGAAATGATGGCCACAGTCAGGCTAATTAATGCATCCTCCATCATCTCACATAGGTACCATTCTTTGAGTGTGTGGTAAGAACACTCAAGATCTATTCTTAGCAAATTCCAAGTTTACAGTATAGGATTATCAACGATAGTCACAATGATGTATATTAGAGCCCTGGAATTTATCCATAGCATAACTGAAAGTTTGTAACCTTTCACCAACACCTCCCATTTCGCCACCACCCTACTCTGCTTCTGTGAGTTTTTGACTTTTTTTAGATTCCACACATAAATGAGTTCACACAGTATCTTTCTTTCTGCATCTGGCTTATTTCCCTTAGCATAATGTCCTCCAGGTTCATTTATGTTGTTGCAAATGGCAAGATTTTTTTATGGTTGCATAATAGTCCACTATATATGTGCATACCACATTTTCTGTATGTATCCACCCATCCAGAGACCCGAAGGTTGTTTCCATATCTTGGCTACTGTAGGTAATTCTGCAATGAACAGGGGAGTGTCGGTATGTCCTCAAGATACTGATTTCATTTCCTTTGGATATATACCAATAGTGGGATTGCTGAGATCATGTGATAGATTTATCTTTAGGAACCTCTGTGCTGTTTTTCACAATGGGAGTACCCAGTTCCATTCCCACCAACAGTGTACGTGGATTCTCCGTTCTCTACCTTGTTATTCTCACCTGTTATCTCTATGTTTGAGAATAGCCATCCTAATATGCATGAGGCCACACTATATTTTATTGTGGTTTTGATTTTCATATCACTGATGATTAGGGATGATGAACACCTTTCATTTACTTGCCCGTTTGTATGTCTCTTCTGGAAAATTATTTGGGTCCTTCTCATTTTTACGCTGAACTATTTATTTTTCGGTTTGGGGGTTTTTTGTTGCTGCTACTGAGTTGCATTGTTCCTTATACATTTTGATGTTCACCTCTTGTCAGACACATGGCTTGCAAATATTTTCTTCCATTTTGCAGGTTGCTGTTTCATTGTTGACTTTTTCTCTGTGTAGAAAGTTTTTAGTTTGACGCAGTCCCATATTCCTCTTTTTACTTCTGTTTTCTATGCTTTTGAGGTTATACCTGAAAATATTATTGCTAAAACCAATGTCAAGGAGTTTTTTTCTCTATGTTTGACTCTAGGAATTTTATGATTTCAAGTCTTATGTTTAAGTCTGTAATGTGTTTCAAGTTAATATTTTCATGTAGACAGGCAGTCCCTGGGTTACAAACAAGATAGGTTCTGCAGGTTTGTTCTTAAATTTATACATAAGCTGAAACAGCCATATTTACCTATGACCTTAAGAGCATCCATAAGTGCAAGTCATATGTCAGTCACATGTTTGTAACTCAGGGACAGCCTGTAGCCTAAGATGAAGATCCAATTTCATTCTTTTGCAAGCAGATCCCATGGACAACACCATTTGCTAAACAGACTACACTTTCCCCATTGTGGCTCATTAGTACTCTTGTCAAAGACCAGTTGACTCTGTGGGGGTTTACTTCTAGCTACTTTGTTTCATTGGCCTATGTGTCTGTTTTTAATTAGTACCACACTGTTTTGATTGCTATAACTTTGTGATATAGTTTGAAATCAAGAAGAGTGATGCCTCAGGCTTTGATCTTATTATTCAAGATTGCTTTGACTTTTGAGAATTTTTCTGATTCTGTATGAATTTCAGGATGGTTTTTACTATTTCCATTAAAAATGCCCCTGGCATTTTGATAGGAATTGTATTGAATCTGTGGATCACCTATTCACTTGGGGATGGTATGGACATTTAAACAACATTAATTATTCCAATCCACTATCTTCTTCAATTTCTTTCAGCAGTGTATAGCTTTCAGCGTACAGATATTTAACCTCCTCAGTTAAATTTTTTCCTAAGTATTTACCCTTTTGAGGGCTATTCATTGACATTGTTTTTAGTTCAAACTTCTAACTACCTTCATGCTCAGTTTCCAAATAGACACAGGCACACCCCACTTCCACATACACACACAGACACAAAGGCACATGAACACACATAATGGAAACTTTAATACTGACTTACAGTTTAAATTATATCTTTCTCTTTGAACATACACAAAGGGGAACCCATTTAGTTTATACCATGTCTCCCCAAAGGGATCATGCCACTTTCACAAAGCTATATAAAAGAGTAGGAATAGGCCCATTATGTCTCCAAGAAGCAGGGTCCAACATCACCCTTAAGAGCACATCCTATTTTTCTAACATTTTATTTCAAAGAAATTCTTCATGTGTATGTGCAATGCTCAGAAAATATTTGTTGATTGCTAATGCTGTGTCTGAAAATCAGTTGGAAGATATTTCTCCAAGCCTGCCAATTTACAAAGATCAGCTAAGTGCCTGGCGTTCCTCCATGTTCCCTAGCTGAGGATATTTTTCTTTATAGAAATGTTTTTGTGAAGAGTCTAAAAACTTAACAAGATAAAACACAAGCTCACAGCTCAGACTAAAAAATCTTCAATGGGTCCTGGAATCACTCTACTCTTACACAAAGAACAACAACTAGCATTTTATTTTGGAATAAATAAAGTATTCCAGCCTATGTATTTTCTTAGTTCTTAAGACAAGATTTAGGCAAAATTAATGAATTAACACATGAAAAATAAATCTCTTAGTCCTTAAAATTTTTATTTATATTACTCCTTAATTTAATTTTTTTAAGAAAAAAATCATAGTCATGCTATGGTCAAGTGTGTATTAGTAGGTATTTTAATATCCCTGGATAGTAAAACCATAGCTGTATTTTTTTTTTTTTTTTAGAAGGAAGTTTAAACATCCTTGTTGGGATGAAGCTTAGAAACCAGATTCATTTTAAGCCATTTTCTGGTACTACTCTGGACTCAACTCAATTCTAACAGTAATGATCTCCCAAGTAGGAGGCTGGTTGTTTTTAAAGTTATTTTCCATGTCAAATTGCAATGGGGGTTATAAGTAGCAAAGATAAAAATCAAATCAAAGACTATTGGTTATTAATTTTTATCAATTAATAATCAACAAGAACCATTAGAATTACTACACTGGAATTAGGAAGTTCTCTGATCAATGGGTTCAAGTTTAAATACAAGGAATTCTACAGGACAGGATGGACCCTTCCTTATGTGACCCTCACTTGATTTTCCAGCCTGATCTTCCAACAACTCCATTATGAACACTGCTTGGCATTCCCTGAACAGACCCACTGGCAAACACCCATACTCTTTTCACGAGCAGTTTTCTGTGCCTAAAGAGGTGTATCCCAGACTCACCCCAGATGCTCAACTCTGCAAGCTCCTCCTCACCCTTTTAGCCAAGGTTAAAATGTTACCTCTGCTAGGGTCGAAATGGTGGTGATCTACTGGGAAAAATGGAAGTAAAAGCAGGCAAGGAATAAAGAAGCAGGACAAAGAGAACAGAGTTTTAAAAAGTGGGCACAGGAGTCCACCTCTAGTTTGTGGGGTTTCAGCAAGTGGCCCTGAGTGCTTGTTCCACCCAGCTTTTATTGAAGGCTATTTTCTTATTTAGCTGAGGGGTTAAGCTGAGAAAAGAAACAAAAACGTCAGCAGTTTCTATGAGTAAGCCTGTTAGTTCTTATTCTATCTATAATCGTTAACTTTAAGGGTCTGGGCAGCCTTGAGAAATCCAGGACCTGTGCCTTGTGTGGGGACAGCCCCTGTTTGTAATCACATGCATATTCCTCCCTCCCTTTGGGGGAGGTTAGACCCCTCTAGTTTCTCCGTGGAGCAGATGTGGTAGCATCGGTTCTCCTCTGAAGAAATGGTGGAAAAGAGGAATTTTCCACTTATCTCCACCCAGAGGCATTTCTCTGTAGTTAGGGTACAAGCCCCCCCTGCCCTTATCTCAGAGCTTGAGCTATTCCCTCCATCTCTTCCCTGGCCATAATATAAATCCCCACAATGGGTATTTGCTTATGGAAGGTTGTTGACTGTTGACCAGGCAGGGGTCAGCCCTGTTATTGTTCCTTCCCAGGCCTTGCACACAGCTTCTGTTATGGCCATTGTTCTTCAGAGTGCTTACAGACCTAGGAGGGGTGTTTGTAAGCTGTATCCCTTACAGGCCATGCTTCCAGTAAAAGCAGAAACTGCCCAGACAAGTAATTCAACTGTTATTTTAGAAGTAAGCTAGCTAAATTATTTTTATTCTAACCTTGTTCAGCTTATTTCTCTGTTTTTTCCCCCTTTCCAGGGCGTTTTCCCTTGCCAAGAATGCAGTCTTCGGTCCCCAGCTCCCTGCAACCTCTTATATGAAACCTTCTCCAGTATGTTCTCCTGAGTGGGCACATGGGATTGTACATCCATTCCACATACAAAGCATTTAACCCATTGTTTGTACAGTGATGTGTTCTATCTGTATAGCAAACTACAAGCAAGACACATGTTCACATTTGTGCCCCCAGATGCCTGGAACAGTATGTACCACTTTGCAGCAACTCAGTGAACATCGGATAAATGAAGGAACAAAGGAGGCATGAATGGAGTGAATAAGTAAGTCAATTAAGTAATGAACAAATGAATAAAAGTCAGACTGGGCATGGGCTCTGGCAGGCAGGAATTCACCCATAAACCAGGGGATAATAAAGGCAAAGATACACCTGTCTCTTCCACAGTGGAAATGTACTCCTGTGCCCCTCTAGGAGAGAGAACTTTAACATGCCCTTGAAGAGTGAGCCCTGTAACACAGGTCCTGCCCCTGCCAGAAATGAGCCTTCTCCAGTTCTAACCATGAATTTTGGTACAACCTCTGAACAATACTGTAAGTGCCACCTGATAGGATTTTAACTTAACAATTTTTAAACTCTGATTTTCCTATACTTTGGTTTAAACTTTGATCTTTTTTTCTATGACTTTTCATTCTAGAGTACTTAATACAGTGTCTTAGCCAAAAGCTCCATGAGGCTTCGGATCCAAAATAAAGGGGTATGGAGAGAGTACCTTTTTTTTTTTTTTTTTTTAATAAGCTAGGCTGCAGATCCACTTCGACTTTAAAAAATTCATCTGATTCAAATTCTCACCTCCTCAAATTTAGAAGATCGACTCTTCCTTCATCAATCCTATTACACAAACAAATGTAATCCAGTCCTTGCTTCTGTCTCCATGGTGATGACCCTGGCTCCAGGGGTCACCCCATGAGATTGGGTCCTGGATCAATAGTGTTGGCTCTGGACTCTTCCTCCAACCCTAATTCTGTGTGTCTAACAGGCTATTAGACAATCTATTGGGATGACTGGTTGAGATTTTAAAATAGAATTCTCCCACAAAACAAATGCTTCTTTCCCCTAACGAGCTTGCCCGGCTTTCAGTAGTTATGTGTGCATCACCTTCCCTGGTCATGTACATCAACCACCACCAGTGTTCTCTGCTCCTTTCCTCCATCCAACTCTGACTTGTCCCCAGGTCCTCACACTATGCTTTTGTTGACCCTACATTAAGTATTTCCTTGCATTCTAAGTTCAGTTATAGAGCACATACCAAATCTACCCCTGTCTGTCTCTTCTATCCTTTGTGTAAAACCTACAAGACTCCCAGCCATTTGTGCCCATGCTGATTTCCCACCACAAGCCTACAAGCCACTTAAATAACTAGTGCTCAATTTTTTTGTGTCTCTAGTGCTGGAATTTATATGTGATTAGTAAAAATGTGTTCATCTAATATTCAATCACAGCTGTGTTAGCATCACTGTTTTAAAAGTTCACACTAAGCAGGTACTTCTTGCTTGGACTATTGCATTCTAACTCTTCTCCTTGCCTCTAAATCTGTCATTTTATCTAATCCATTATACACTACATTAACTTTCCTTTGTTATTTCATCTTGTCCAAAAAGAACCTTAATTGTTCTTCTTTGCATAATGAAGTGAGAAAATCTCCTTGATATCACTGGGGGCACGTTAGCATTTTAGACCCAACCTATCTTTCCATCTTGATCTCGCACTATTCTAATTTTTCCTCTACTTGCCGTTTCCTGAACATGGTTCTATCATTCTAAGGATACATTTTTTTTCCCATCTTCTCCCACCCTCCTGACCCCCAGTGAAATTCCTGGGAAAGAAGGATACGGGACAGAGTGAGTCCTAGGAGTTGACCCAGTGGACCTTATAGGACAGCAGGTATCTTAGAATGTACCCAGGACTTCAAGTCCTGACAAGTACCCCTTTCTTCAGTTGGGTCCTTTTGGGTAAACAGACAACCTTCTGATCCTTCATTTCTTCCTGCATAAAGAGTATAAGAACCTTGTTTGCAAAGTTATTTTGAAGATGAATTATAAAAAACAAATATTAAAATTATTTCAAAATAATAGGGATTAACTGCAGTCATGAACTCACTCCCCTACTTTAAAGCAAGTGCCCATGATAAGACTAAATTAGGGCACGAAAAATTCTGAAGATGACAACCTCTCTCTTGAGCTGGTCCATTTTCTTTATTAAGGTAAACACAACTCCAAAACTACTCTAATGCCTTTCAGATGAGGAAAACAGTGAAATCTATTCAACTTTAAACAAGCGACTAATTTTTAATTAGAAAAATAAGTATCTATGCCTTTTGACTTCATTTGAAACTAGTTTTCTTGACAATTTCATTTAAAACTTAAACAATTTGGCTGGATGCAATGGCTATAATCCTAGCACTCTGGGAGGCCAAGGTGTGTGGATTGTTTGAGCTCAGGAACTCAAGACCAGGCTGAGCAAGAACAAGACCCCATCTCTACTAAAAATAAAATTTAAATAATTTGGATTAGCTGAAATTTGTTGGCTTCCAAACTTCTTTCTTCTTCTCCTTGGCCAGAACAAGGACCCAAGTCCTATCATCTGACACATGGGACCGATTTCCTCAGAAGTCATTCAGAAGCTGTGCGACAGGAGAACAGGTCTGAATGATTGTTAATGTCCCTGATAGAGCAAGTGAACCTCAGTGGAGTGTGAGGGAGTCCAGAATCTCATACATCTACTGAGACTGACCTGCCACACAGATTCACCTGCCATACAAAGTGGCAGCCTCTGGTTGCTTCAGCTCTCAAAAGGAAGAGGGTACTTAACTCTCAGGGTGGAACCTTGCATGGACTCTCTTTCTCTATTTAATGAGTCCCAGGAATCAAACGCTAGTCAACACTCAAACTGGAAGAAAATTCAGTGGCAGGAGAAATTAGGCTGTAGGCTGTACCAGGTTGTGCATTGTGTTTGTTTCTTGTGCCACAATATTCCCAGCATATTAAACATAGTAGATGCCAGTAAATATTCAATGGACAAATAAATAACAGTAAAGAACTCTGGAAATTCATATTTTATTCTACTTGCTGAAAACGTAGGGACATGTGGCAAACAAACTACGTATCTTTTTGATTATACATATATGTGCATATATGTAGCTATAGATTTGAATGTTATTTTGAGAAACAGTAAAATAGGCAAAAGATACCAGGTTTTCACCCCAACAGTCTAGGAGCATTGCATAAAACAACCTTGAGTTTAACTCCAAATTAATGTACTTATGGAATTAAGGCCGTGCTATCCCAAAATATGACACATTCGCATTTGAGAAAGTCACTTTCACCTTCCCCTCACCCTTCCCCCACGAAGCAGGTCATAAGACCAGGTTAAGGAGGTGCCCTCCCTCCCTACACAGCAGGAAGGAAGATTCGTATCTCTGAACACACAGAGAGACACAGAGAAGAATCTGAACAAACATGCCTTGCTAAATCTCCCCAGCTTATTACCATTAGGTCATATTTTTTGTCTCCCAATCATATTTCTCCATGACCGTCTACTCTTCATCAAGTTTGAGCACAAAATATACAAATTTGCTTTTTTATTTTGGTCTTAATTACCTTATAAAGACTCCTATAAAACTTTTTAAGTTAATGTGCTTCTTTTTCTCTTATTAATCTGTCTTTTATTATCAGAGTTTCACCCATGAATCTAATGATGGATGAGAAAAGATATTTCCCTTGCCCCTGCAGAACTAAAAGAGTACATGGCAGCAAATTTAAAAAAAAAATTACTAAAATTATCCAACAGAACTGTTTGGCTTTTTTTACATTTGCTTATTATTATAAAATGCACAAACCAGTAAGTTCTGTTGTATTTTTCACACCTGTAGGAAATTTGCCATTTCTTCATTTACTCACTCATTGTTTCTCAGTAAAAAATTATTATCTGCTGAAAGCTCCAGCACTATGTAAAGTAATTAATGAGAAAATTAAATATACTTCTGCCCTCAGAGACATTATAGTCTTTTGGAGGGAACAAACACCTGCATATGTAATTATAATACAGTTGGTTAAGTACAATGGTAAATGCAAAAACAGTGGCACATAGTGCCTGGTCTATAATCAAAGAAGGCAGAAAAATAATTTCTCTAGAAGGATGAATCTTCACTCGATCTTAAAATTCAAATAAACTAAATTGAGTAAAGAAGTTGAAAAGAGGATGTTCCAGGTAAAGGGAGAGTAAGTGCAAAAGCCTGGAGGCAAGTATGTATTGTTAGGAAACTAAGAGAAATTCTGTCCTACTGGACAGTGAAATATTGCAGGGACGGGCACAGATAGCACAGCAAAGACTGGATCATGTGCTCTAAGCATGACGTACACATCACTACACCCCTTCCCAAGTCCATGGCAGACATGACTAATCAATCACAGCATTCCCATGGAACTCAAACATAGCCTCAGGATCCTTTTAGCATGGTGCTCTCGGGAGTCAATCCCAATTCACCAGAATGCAAGAAAAGATCTTGCCATCTTTGCTACAAATGAGTCAGAGCCCTTGGAGGTTATAAATAGAGGAAAGGACAGATTCATGGATATTAATAAAAAAAGATGCCTGTGGTAGAGCAATAGATAGTGGATTTGGGAAGGGGTCAAAAGGAAAATGAAAGGCCACTTTTTATCTTATATATGAATCACATTATAGGACATAATTTCTTCTCATAGCCTGTATTCAGAAGGGAATTAAAAAGCAAATGTTATAAAGCCATAGGAAGTAACCGAGCTGGCTATTAACACAAATTCCAAGAAAACATTTCATAATTTCCCCTTAGAATTTTCTATATCTGTGCTATGCTGTCATTTGCTCCAAGAAGATGAAGATGAGTTTATTTAGGAAAAAAAAATATTTCATGACTAATGCTACCATCTTACTAAGGAGAAAAGAATATTAATTGTAGCTGCTTGCCATTTTACTCTTAGAGTAGAGATCCAGAAACTTCAATAAGAAAAACTCAACCAGAAGGGAATAATAATTCAGTGTGGTCTACACTGCTATCACAGCCAGAGCAGTCAATGACTTTCAAAATAACCTCTGCTGGGCTCGTTGAATTAAGAGACTGAACCTTTTATATTTTCGCTTTTTTTCCGTATCCCAGCTGAACTGCCACTTGTCAGTCAATTTGTTTTCAATTCCCAGGTTTCCCTGGTTTGTTTGTAGCTACTGTGTTTTTCCTTTTTAAGTCCAGGAGAGGGGCTAGAGTTGTGATAATCTGAATCCCCCAACAGCTCCAGGAATACAGGGAAACAAACAGCTGAGCTGAGAGGGAGAGCATGAGGACGGAAGCACCAGGCTGGGAGGCTGGCTCTCGTCACCGGTAAGGCTTTCACAGGAATGCGGGGAGGTGGCAAAACAAGAAGGAAGAATCACATATTTGACATCAGTCATTTGCCAAGAGGAACCTTCTCAACATGGTTTCAGACTTGGGTAGGATTCTGCAGCCTTGAGGCCCCTGGGCCCCTGGCAGAACTGTCCTCTGGTATCTATGGCTGTTACATCTGTACTATAGGACAGACTCCAACAAGGTGGGGGGGCAGGTATGTGGGGAAGCTGAGGCAGCAGGTATAGCAAGGAGGGGAGATTTCTTTCTCAATGGACTGATAACAAAAAAAAAGTGAAACCAGATCAAAGAGTGATGCTGTTTCAGTTGGGAGAGAGAGACGATTATTTAAAAGTGATGGAGCAGGTTGAATCAGGGAACTCCAACCCCACCCTCTGGCACTGTATGGCTCTTAACTGAAAGCCATGTGCATTGCCACTCTGTGTCTGTTGGAGCTGTGCCCAGAGAAGTTGGGAGATGCTATTAAGAATTTTAAGTTCATATTCTACACTTCATTCTAGAAAGGATTTAAGAAAAATTTTAATGGCAACACGTAGCCTCAAAACAAGTTTATCAAAACATATGGAGTCATTTTTCTTTACTTTCTATACCTAAATACAAATCTTTTTGACACATATTTATTTTGTTCTCTTACTTAAAAAAAAAAAAAAGCAGCCGGTACAGTCCAGACACCACGGTTTCTGGGCTTGCAGAAGTGGGTCGTGAAGCAGTGTGCTGTCCTGTAAGTTATGCCTTTGGTCTGTGCAGGGACGGTTCATTCCTACAGAATGCACTGCCTTGTGAGTAAATCAACAAACAAGCACGGTCTAGAATAAAATGGAAACCAGCTTCTTACTCTTCCGTAGGGACTGGTGGCGTGCTGAGTTCCCTTTCCATGTCCAATCTCTTTCCCTCCTCAACACCACCCACACACCCCTGTCACAAATGCTCTTCCATTCTACTCCCCACCCTGCCCACAGCCAGGCACCGAGCAATGGTTCCTGTCCTGCAGATGGTCTGGAGCAGAATTTCAAAAGACAAGTATTTTTTCTTGCTAATATGAATCTCTTCTCCTAAAATCCTTGATCCAGTATGTTAAGTCCACAAAATGATTACTCTTTTTATGGTCTTACTAAAACATTTCTTCTTAGAAGGAAGAGAGGAAAGGAGATAAAGACACACCCAAGCCTGCCTAGGAGCTCTGTTGTCTAATTGTGCAGTGTAACTGTTTCTCTTCATTTCCATACAGAGGCATAGGGAGTAAGGCTGATAGGATGGTTGGTTGGTTCTTGATGGTTTCTGTTTTGACAAGACTTCTTGAAAGACCTGCTGGCTTGTTTGTAAAAACTTTGCTCTTGATTGAGACTTAACATTAACAGTTGCAGTCCTAGGGAAGCCTTTTATTTTTACTCTAAATCTGTTAAGACTCTTCTCAAATTTTTAAGCATAAAAATAAATTGCAAAAGTCTTATAAATTCCTTGATATTTTGTGTTCCTACCATGCGAGGAAAAGAGAGTCTAATGTCTATAAAAGATAAACTGCCAGTCTGCGTTTAACATTCATTTCTTCCTGAGGCACATGCCTAGGTCTGTGGGTGAACATACAGGTGGGTCACTATGAAAGTTTTGAGACAGACTGTGTCATGATCCATTATTTCACTTCCAAGAAACTCAGTCGGCAGCGTCCTTTCTGATTCACCTGTGCCAAGTTTCCAGGGAGAGCTTCATTTGTTTCTGTTTGTGTGGATTTTATATTTCTTGATTTTTGTGTATCTCAAAACTTTCAGAATGACCTGCACCATCTATCCATCTAGGTATTACATGTCCACATTCAAATAATGAAATGTTCTGCAACCTTCCAGCCCCCATGTCAAGCCCTGCTGGGAGGTGCTCTGTCAGGTGTAGAGGATGAAGGAAGAGCCATCAGAAGCAGGCCCACCATGGGTCCCTCCCTGTCTGCCCTGAGTCAGGGTGAGCACAGGAGGTGAGGGAAGCCTGTCGTCCCTTCCAGGAGCCCAAGTCCCATCTTGGCAGCAGGTCCAGTGTGGAGCTATATCCGTCTACAGAACAAGGTTCCTTTCATCACATTTATGTGTCTCCTGGGTGCAACCCGTCCACCTAAGGGTTAGTGGCATCCATGACATCCATCAGTCTCCTAAATAACCCTTCTTTATTTCTCAGCCTACATAATTAGAAAAGTATTTCTCTTACCTGCTCTCATTTTGTTCACATTTTTATTGTGTTTTAACCATATTAAAAGGACCTCAAAACATTTAAAAATGTGTAGAGTGAAAATAACCCTCATTCCCCTGTGCTGTCACCACTACACCTGCAAGAAGATGCTTGTGTGGGTTTCTCCTTGGTCTCTCCAAGGCTTTTTGACCCAAAACTATGGTATCTATAAGAAGTATTATTATATCTATATGAATATATAGATATTATGTATAGAATTTATTACCTATAATATATTATAAATTTTGAGATAATAACATCTAACTCAAAATTTTATGCTTTTACTTTTATTACTTACTTCACCTTGTTCTCTTCAACATTCTGAGTCATATTTGATTAGTTTGTTTTCGTTGGTTCTTTTTTTATTGATAGAAGTATTTTAGGCTATGACTTTTTTCCTTAGCAATGATTTGGTTATATGCACGAAAATTCTGATGCATGTTTCATCCCTCTTAAATTCTGTATTCTGTTTTACATTCATTTCTTTTTTGACCCAAGAGTTGTTAAACAGTTTCGTTTTTATTTCCAAGCGGAAAGGCCTTGTTCTGTATTGAACTGTAATTTCAACACATTGTTTCCAGATAATTTTGCTGTGCTATTTATACTTCATGAGAATTTATTGAGATTTTCTTTGTGGTGCCATTAGCATATGATCAATTTGTGCGAAAGATCTATGGGCACTTAAAAAGTTGGAAAGGGGGTTCATCTGATACATACCCAGAGGAGCTAACTAATTATGTTACTTAGATCTCTTCTATCCTTGGTATTTTTTCTTTTCAACTACTTGATAAGCCCTTCACGGAGAGAGGTTAGTCACAGACTCCAGTTATCAGCCAGTTTCTTCTATCTGCTGTGGTTTCTGTTTCATGAAAGTTCCCAATGTCATGTGTTGTGTAGATATTCTTAATTACTGCATCTTGTGTGAATTACAGCCTGGGGTGCTGTAAAGTTTCATTTCTGTCATTATCATATCCCTCCTCGTTTGATATTAAGATTGTGACCTCTATTTCTATTTCATTTTGTTTGCATTTTCCTGTTGTAACTTCATTCGTCCTTTTGTTTAACTTTTCTTAATCACTTTTAGTTGTTTCTCTTATATGAAGAGTGGTGTGTGCTTTGTAATGCAGTCTGAAGTTTCTTTTAATAAGTAAGTTTATTTTTAGTTATTCACGTAACAGCTATGCCTAGTCTCTAGTCTGTAATATTATCCATCCTTTGTTCACGTGTGGACACATACACAGGAATACGTTTATGTAATTCTCACAATGCGGTGTTTATTTTCTTCCCTATCATCAGTCATTGTTCTAATATTTAGAAAGTTATTTGTTTTGTTCTTAGAGTTACTTTTGTATTTTGTACATGTAAAGTGTCCTTAATTCCCTCTTTGCTTTAGACATTTTATATTAGTTTTCTACTATAAAGGACAGTTTGTAA
This sequence comes from Galagoides demidoff, assembly GCA_963574575.1. Lineage (NCBI taxonomy): Eukaryota > Metazoa > Chordata > Mammalia > Primates > Galagidae > Galagoides > Galagoides demidoff. The sequence continues at coordinate 18,768 of CAUYQV010096474.1, forward strand.
GCTCTTCCTTTTCCTTCACCACCTAATTTCAAACAACACAATCATCGCCTTTTATGTATATCTTTGTACTTTTAAATAAGATAAAACTTCGACCAGTTGATCTGACAGTTTTAAAGGATAACTTCGGACTCCAGGCTACTACCTGCAAGGCAAGAAATGATCGTAGAGTACTCTGCACATCTGCTTCCTCTTCTCCATGTTTGATGGTGAGTTATTCCTACATTTCTAAAGCGTATAGAATGTACGCATTATTTTGTTATGCTTATCAATAATTTTCATTTAATCTGAGTTTCAAAATTAAGTATATTTAATATTCACCCCTATTCTTTTTCATAAAACCTTCCCAATCTTTTCTTTGTTGGCCAAAGCTCATTCTTTAGTAGATTCATCCGAGAGGTACGTTCACCACTGTTTGTCAGTGAGCAGCAACTTGGCTATGTATAAAATTCTGGGCTCCTCTTTTTGTCTCCCTGTAGGTCATTTCATGGCTTTAACTATGGGGTGTTGCTGTTGAGAAGTTTAATTCCAATCCATCCTAGCCCATTCTGTGCTGCTTTAATAGAACACCACTGACTGAGTAATTTGTAATGAATAGAAATTTATTTATCACAGTTCCAAAGGTTGGGAGGTCCATGATCAAGATGCCAGCATCCAGTGAGAGCCCTCTGGCTATTCCACAACATGGCAGAAGACATCACAAGGCAAGTGGACAAAGAGAGAGAAAAGGATTGAACTTGTCCATTTATAAGGCGCACTCCTAGAACAAGGAAGCCACTCCCACAACACCAGCACTAATCCATTCATGATGGCAGAGATCTCGTGGCCTGATCACCTCTTAGAGTCCCGTCTCTGGGAACCTAATCAAATTTCAACATGAATTCAGGAAGGGACAAACATTCAAACCTTAGCATAACTTGATTTTCCTTCTTTCAAAAGAACTTCCTTTTTGTCTGCCATAAAGATACTTGCTTTATCTTCAAATATTGCAATATGTCAGGGTTAACAGGTATGGGTCAATTTTCACTTTTTGTTTATATATATAAATCTTATTTCAAGAAAGGTGTCATGAATTATAGTCTAAATATTTGTTCTGTTCCAGTGCCTTCTTTGGGAATTGTGATGACAGAAATGTTAAATTTCCTTTGTCTCTCCTCTGTCATTTTTTCTATATCCATTTTTAAAATTTTTCATTTTTTTCCTTGTTACCTCAGTTTTAACATTCATGTATGTTCTTAATCATTCCTCAAACCATGAGTATTTTATTTTGTTCTGTGTGATTTAGTCTTGATTTCTGAAATGGTTTTTTTCTTCCTTTTTATTTGGTAACCTGTAAGGCATTTTTAAACTCTGAAACGTAATTCCTGCAAGTATGGCGAGCCCTATATATGTACATATTATATATATATTAGTATAAAAACTGAAGACTCACAGTTCCTTTCTGTACTAGACTAAGAAGGATTCACCCTTAGGTATGAAAATGGTGGGAACAGCTCCAAAAACCTACCTGTTTCACAGGTGGCCCATGTAAGAAACATAATGAGATACTGTAGAATACCATAGTCATTAATCAAAATAGTCCTTTAAGTCTGATAATCAGTTAAAAAATCACATATATGTAATGTATGTGAAGGATATATGTAAAACAGACATAATATATAATTGAAATATTTTGTTTTTAATTAAACTATTCATTCATTGATCTTTTCACTAGTCAAGGGTTAATTTGAACTTTCAGATGAGTGACCACTGATTAGAGTTTCATGCCATTTTGTTTATTTGTTTGTTCTTGCATAAACCACCCTTATAGTGCAACGTCTATAACTTTTATAACTTTCGATCTCAGTTTCATTCAAGCTGACAGAATGCAATACACTTGGGGGACAATATGAGGGGAGTAGCAGTTTTTGACAATTTTCTTGATATCTTACAATTATCTCAGTTACACTAAGAGGAAGAAGGATCATTTAATAGCTTTATCAAAACTTTACTTAATACTTACCTTTGCTTTCATAGATGTAGCAACTCCTTTCACAGATATGTTTTATTATATAACATAGTTCAATTAGAATATATTATTACAATACTAAATTCAATTAGCATAAGCCAAAGTGACTTTTACAGCTTCTAGGGTGTGGGTAACTACACTGAAAAGTAGCCCACTCTGCACAAAGGTATCAGTGTGTTTTCCAAAAGGAGTTAAGGGCAGTGGTTAATTTGGTCAGTCAGTTTTGTGCATGTTAAGAGGGTTTCCACTGCAGTGTGAGTTTATAGAGCACCAAGGCTCTCCAGAGCTCTTCTCTTGGTATAGTTGTGGAATAAGTCATTCCCTGTCCAGAGAACAGAAGCATATCTATTTCCACTTTACTGCTGAGAAACCTAGATTTGGAACTCACCGATGATTAATGCTCAGTGTTACAGGACAACAGCATTCCCCACCTACCCCTGTGTTCTTGCTGAATATTGAGTTCTCTCTCTGTCCAATCAGATTTTTGCGATACCATTCCTCCCTGCTCCAGCAACTGGAAGGTGTGTTGTGGCAATTTTATTCCTTTGCTTTACTCCTCACTATGAAGCTTACACTCAAATTACCTTCGTTGCTCATTTTCCATTTTATTTGTAGGGAGGTAGCTAAGGTGCACTGATGACTTCTCTTCATGAGAACATTGGTTTTAAGATTCATAGGTTGTCAAGGAGTTCCAACCTTTGAAAGGTTAAGAAAATATCTAGCACAACTTAAAAGTCATGTAAATTAGCATTAAATTAGTGTCCCTTAGTAGTCATGGAAATAAATAAGAGGGTAGCAAGGCCAAAAGGGGCAGACTCAAGCCATTACATGTGTGGACATATTACACTGGGCGAATAAGAGACAGGGCTAAGAACAGACCCAGGGGCTTGACGATTGGGTGCAGGTGTTAATGTAAGCAACCCTTAGACAGAACCTAACTAGAAGGGCTGATGATCACAGGAAAAACACGGGCTTTGACTATCTTTTCAGCTGTGTCTGCTACCTTACATGAACTTTGGCTAATTATAATATCATCTACAATGTGATTTTAACATTTCTCTGCTCTTGAAATCACCATGACAGTTCCGAGACAACCATATAAATTATAAAAATGAGAAGGGACCCAATTTTATGGGATTACTACCCAAATTCTTAGTAAAAGTTAAACTTTGGCCTTGAATAGTCCTCCTCTCAATTAGTAAGCCCACAGAAGATCTAAAACATCTTCCTCAAGGGCAGCTGCTCTTTTCTAGCCCGCCCGCTCTCCTCCCTGGGAGTATACTTGTGCTTACAATGAAACTTTCACTTGCTTGGCTTACATAGTGTGTCCTGAAGTTCTTCTCTATGATGAATACCAAGAACCTGAGAAAACCTCCACTTGGAGGCATAACAGGCAGGGAAGAATGAAGAGAAGAATGCATTCCCACCTCACCGTGTAGTAGAACTAAGTCAGTTAACTTTTTGTTGTTTGAGAATAGAAGGAACTGAGATCCTGTGATTCTCAAAGAATCTGATGTACCCCTCCCACACTTCCCATGATACCGTCTCTTTTATAGTCTCTTCCTCCTTTTCATTTACACACTTGCTTGCTTTCTCACTTATCCCCATGTTTCCATTACTCCTTTTGAAAGTTTTCATTTAAGAGATTTGCAAACTCCCTCTGTACTCTGTTATCAAAGAGGTATTACAAAATAGTATATATTGATAATAAACACAAAACAGCCTTGGGAGAAAAGTGTGTCTTGATATTAAATGAGCTAAATGGCGAAATAATTGCTAATAAAGAGGCACATTGATTCAGTTTGAATGGTAGATCTGAGAAAAGTAGGCTAAACTTTGCATATTATAACATTTTTTGTAAATGTAATGCCTATGAATATATTTTGTGTGTGTCTGAGTGAGTGCTAAGTTAAGAAGGAAATAAAATCTGGATGAATACATACCAAAATATTAATAGCTAACTCCAAGTGTTAGAATGTAAAAAGGCTTATTATTTTTCTGCCTTTATATTTTCTGTAATTTCTTAATTTTAAAAATAATGATGAATTATTTGTATTAATCAAAACTGTTTACATTTGTTGGCAAAAAAGGTAACTCAAATGGATGTATACAACAAGTATATCAGCATAGCACTAATGTTGGCCTGATCTCTCTTATATTCCCTTCAGAAAAATTTACTCATTACCAAAATTCCACTAACCTCCTGCCATGGACCTGAGGACATTGTAGTCACTCATCAGTGTGTATGTGAACATAGATCTGCATAACAAGAAAGATAAAAATACTTAGTAACAATGAAAGTCCACAAAATGTGAAAAATCATATTTGAAAATCCAAACCAGAAAAAAAAAAAAAGACTACTTCATCAAGTACAAGCACCACTGATAGAAGTTTAGTATTTCTTCATTCTACCCATGAGTCACTGGGCTAGAGAGGTCATATGCATCAAGGATCAATGTGCCTGAAGCAAATGCTACTAAAACACAAAAATTGCCTTTGTCAGCACATAGCCAAAATCAAAGAGTGAAGAATTATTAATACAGGGAACATTCTAGACTCTTATATTGATTCATAAAAATGTTTTTTTGTAGAAATGGGCCTAAAGCAAAGCTTGGAAAACAAGAAGTTCAATAGCCTGTGAAAGTATAAATTGAAGTTAGAAGAGTGGGAATACTCAAAAGAACCAGATCTGCCAGAAGAGCCCTTTTCTGAGCTGCTGGTGCAGAGTTCCAAGACAGTCTTTGTTGTGGGGGATGAGACAAAAGAAAGGTGAAGACACATGATTGATTCACACTTATTTCCAATGTATTACAATGACAAAAAGAATACAAGTCCTTTGTGGTCCATTTGAGCTCAAGTTGAAAGGATTCATCCTACTTACTGATTTGGGACAGGTGAAGAAGAGTGTTGCAGGAGGGATGAGAATAGGAAAAAAAGAAGAGCAATCTGATATAATTCTGATTTACAGACTCTAAAGTTGATTAGAAATCAAGTACGATTTTTCTAGAGTTTTGATTACCTGGGATTCCTCCTTTAAATATGAAGAAAGAGTGGAAGTTCATCTGGTTTAAGTGACAACTTTTAACAAAAACCAAATGGCCATTCATTCATCCAACAAGTATTCACTGAGTCAGTACCGTGGGCCAACCAATGTGCTAAAGATGTAACAGTGTCCAAGACAGTCTTAGCCCTCAAGGAACTTACTTCAAGTTCACAGAGAAGTTAATTAAAGACAATCTGTAACTATCTCTTTCTTAATTTTTGAAATGTCTATTTCATAACTCTCTCATTCATGAAACATTTTAAAAGGTTCTGCCATATCCTAAGTTCTGAATCTAAAAATAACAAAACCTGACTTCTGTCTTCAAGGGTATAATAATCTGATACAAATTCAGATATATTAACAATAAAACAATAAAATACAAACTTCCAGATTTCATAATGTGACATTCTAGGTCCAACTCCCATCCCTCAACTACAAACATGGTATAAGAGAGGAAAAAATAAAACAAAGTTTAACAACAACACAATAAAAAACTCAAAAGAAATAAAGGATATTCTCCAAGTACTTGCAGAATTAGAGAATTCAAAATTCTTTTCAAATAGACACAGTGTTAATAGAAAGAAAATAGTTTATAAAATAATTTAAAGAGGTTGATTCTGAGCCAGCCTAGAGACCACAAATCTAAGAAGCCTTTTCTAACCTTTACTTTCAGACTATTTGTATCTTGACAGATTAGTTGAGTTTCTTGTAGATAACATATAGTTGAATCATTTTTAAATTCATTCAGCCAATTTATATCTTTTAAGTGGAAAGTTTTATCTTTTTACATTCAAATTTGTTATTAATATATGAGGGCTAGTTTCTAACATAGAAAATTGTTAATTTTTCCTCTGCTTGTTTTATACATTCTTTATTTCTCCTTTTCTCTCTTATTGTTCATCTTTCTAGTTTTGTGATTTCTGTAGTGTTTTTGGTGGTTTTCTTTAACATTTGAGTTTTTTACTTGCTTGTGTTTTTGCTCTACCAGTGGGTTTTATTTTGTGTGTGTGCGTTTACATGATGGTAACTATTATTCTTCCACTTCTAAATGGAAAACTTCCTTAAGCATTTCTTGTAGACCTGATCTAGTGATGATGAATTCCTTTAGCTTTTGCTTGTGTGGGAAAGACTATGTCTCTTTTCTTTATGAAGGATAACTTTGCTAGATATAGTATACTTGGCTAACAGTTTTTTTCTCTCAGCACTTTTGATAAAGCATTCTTTTCTTTCCTGGCCTGTAAGGTTCCTGCTGAGAAATCTGTTAGTCTGATGAGAATTCCTTTATAAGTGACTAAACATTTTTTGTCTTGCTGTTTTTAAATTCTCTCTTTGTCTTTGACTTCTGACAATTTGTATATAATGGGCCACGGAGAAAACCTTTTGAATTGTATCTATTTGGGGAACTCTAATCTTTCTGTACCTGGATATATAAATCTCTTGATATATTTAGGAAGTTTTCACCTACTATTTCATTAAATGGATATTCTAATCCTTTCATTTTCACTTTCCTTCTTGAATTCCAAAAATTCAAATATTTGTTCACTTTATCATGTCCCATGTCATATAGGGTTTACCCATTTTTTAAATTATTTTTTCCTTTTCTTTTTTTTTCTTTTGTTTGTGTATGTGTGTGTGTGTGTGTGTGTAACTGGGTCTTTGTAAAAGACCTGTCTTTGAGTTCAAAGATTCTTTCTTCTACTTCATTTAGCCTATTGTTGAAGCTTTGAAGCTTTCAAATACATTTTGTATTTCATTTAATAAATTCTTCAGTTCCAGAATTTCTGTGAGGTTTTGTTGTTATTGTTGCTGTTTTATTTTATTTTGTTTTTACAATGTCTTCTTCTTTGGCAAATTTCTCATTCACTCTCTGAATTGATTTTCTGATATATTTGTATTATTTTTTAGTATTCTCTTGCATCTCACTGAGCTTCTTTAAAATCAATAGTTTAAATTCTTTTTTCTGGAATTTCATAAATTTCTTTATTATTGAAATCTGTTGTTGAAAAATTACTGTGTTCCTTTTGAAAGATCATATTTTCTTCTTTTCCATGTTTCTTATGTCTTTTGTTTGATATCCATGCTTTAGGTATAACTGTCATTTCTTCCTGTGTTTTCAAATTTGCTTTCATAGGAGAGGAAATGTTCCTGAAGATGTATCTATGGTATTGGTTGAAAAGGGGGAAAGCCACTTTGGTTTTAGTTTGGGGTGCATGTAGTAGTGTAGTTTCATATGATTTATTCAGCTATGAACTGGGTCAGTGGTGTCTGTGATTTCCTCAGTGGCTTAGGGTATAATCATTAATGGAGTTTATGATGAAGTTTTACTGGGTCCAGCTGGACCATTCTTTTAAGCAGTGCTGGTGAGTGTGAGTGGCTGTTCTTGGGCCCTAGATTAATATACACTGGTACCAGTGTTAGTGGGCCCCTGCATGCCAATTCTCGGACTTCCATGCAACTTGCTCAAGTGCTGGGAATGGCAGCAATGGGTTGAGCAGATAGATCAGTATTCAGACCCCAGGGGAACAGCATGGGTTGATGCAGTAGCGGTGAGACAAACCTCTGGGTCCCAAACAGCTTGTGCTGGTGTTGATAGTGGTTGCTATAAGTTGTAAAGGCAGTCTCCAGGCCTGCAAGTGGCATATCTGAATCAGTGGCAGCAGATTGGATAGGCTTGATCTTAGGACCCCAGGAGTTGTACTCAGGTGTCAAGGATGTTGGTAAGGCTGGGTAATCCCTAGTCCTCAGATGGCAGAGTCAGGTATGGGTGAAGGATGTAGTTGGGCCAGGCAAATCTGTCATCAGTTCCCCTGACTGTATTCAGGCACTGGCTATGGTAGATAGGGATGGGGAGATTCCAAGACCACCAGGAAAATGCTCAAGTGGGGGCAGCAGTGGCTGCACCATGGCCCCACTATAAGGGACACAGTTGTTTTCAATGAGAGTGCCACAGGCAGGCAGCTGGGGGCATGTGCTTTGGTCTTTGCTAATGCAACAACCCACAGCAGCAGTGGCTGTGGGCAGCAGTTTTTTCTCAAGGTATGTAAAAATGAACAATCACCAGTGGCTCACTATTAGCAGCTGCAGCCAATAGTGACTGTAGATGCACCCAGGTTTTTCTTCATGACTATCCCTCTGCTGGGTGGAGGGATAGAGGAGGTTTACTGCCAGTTCCAGTGATCAAAATGCAGGATTTGTTGGGCCCCAGGGCAGGACGCAATCTGCAGGAGTCTGGGATCTCAAAATTGTGCCTTGTTATAGCTGCTTAGGACTCAAGGGTATGTGGGACCCAAGACGAGCACTCTGTCTAAAGCAGTGCCATTGTGCGGTTCTGGGCAGCTTCCCATGTTAGTCTCCAGGCCCACATCTCTGTGGCTAGAATTTGCAGGAGACTGCAGTGGGAATGTGGACCCCTGGGAATCTCATGTACCCTTTCTACTCCTTGGGGAATCACTTCAGATTCTCAGCTAATCCCTGCTGAGCAGGCTGTCTTGCTTCCCTCTCCTTCCTTGCTTTATATATTTCCTGTAACTTTTCTGTTGAATTATCTTAGATGATCTATTTGAAGTGTGATTATCTACTTGATACTTTGGTTCCTATTTGTGGAAGAGGCAACTGCCAGATGCCTCCAATCAGCACTCTGGAAGCCTCTCCAGATCATAAATTGAAATGTAAAACTATAAAACTTTCAGGAGAAAACAAGATAAAATATTTAGAACCAAACCCTTCCTTAAGACTTCTTAGACATGAGATCAAAGACATGACCTGAAAAATAAAAATCCACAAATTAGCATTAATCAAAATTAAAAACTTCTGCTCCATAAAAAAACCTATGAAAAGAAAAGCTACAGATAAGAAAAATATATAAATATTTGCAATCCACATGTGTGACAAGACTCATATCTAGAATACATAAAAACTCTCAAACTCAATAATAATTTTATGCTTTCAGATCTTATATTTAAGTTATATTAAATTACTTTGAGTTAATTTTTGTATACAGTATATAGGAAGGGTCCAATTTCATTCTTTTCACAGGGACACCCAGTTTTTCTAGCAATATGTATTTAAGACACTTTCCCTTTGGATATGACAATAAAAAGCACAGGCAAAAAGCAAAAATAAATAAATGGGATTGCATCAAATTTAAAAGCTTCTGTACAGCAAAGAAAATAATCAACAGAATGAAAAGGCAATCTATAGAATGAGAGAAAATATTAGCAAACTATATACCTGGTAATGAGTTTATATCAAAATATATAAGGAACACACACAACTCAATAACAAAAATACAAATAACCTAATTTAAAAAATGGGCAAAGGACCTAAATTGACATTTTTTCCAACAAAGACATACAAATGTACAACAGGTATATGAAAAAGTACTCAACACTGCTAATCATTAGAAAAATGTAAATCAAAACCACATTGAGATATCACATCTGTATGTTAGGAAGGCTATGGAAAAATACAAGAAGTGATAAAAGTACAGAGAAAAAGAATCCCTTATATACTGTTGATGAGAACATAAATTGTTACAGCCAATTATGAAAAACAGTATGGAAGTTCCTCACAAAATTAAAAATATAACTACCATATGATTCAGCAATCCCAGTTCTGAATATATATCCAAAGAAAATGAAATGAGTATCTTGAAAAGATTTCTGTACCCCATGTTTGATGCAGCATTAGTCATAATAGCTATAATATGGAAACAACTTAATTGTCCATATATGGATCAATACATAAACTGTGATACATACATACAATTAAATATTATTTATCTATAAAAAGAATGAAGAAATCATGCCATTTGAAATGATCTCTCTCTCTTTCTTTCATAATGGAGAACGTTACACTAAGTGACATAAGCCAGACACAGAAATATAAATGCTATACAATCTTACTTATATGTGGAATTTAAAATAGAGGAACTCACAGAAGCAGAGAATAGAATGGTCATTACATAAGACTAGGAAATGGGGGAAGTCAGGCAATGATAAAAGGGTACAAATTTTCAGTTACAAAGTCAGCAAGTTCTAAGGATCTAATATACAACCTGAGTGGTGAGGCATGGCTTAATTTTGATTGTGACAATCATTACACAATTTATATACATCAAAACTTCACATTGTACACCTTGAATATATTCAAACTTTATTTGACAAATATTTTAAAATAAGGGAAAAACTTAATAGCAAAACAAAAATCTTATAAAAGAAAGGGGCAAATAACAGAAATAATTTTTTTTTTTTTTTTTTTTGGCCAGGGCTGGGTTTGAACCTGCCACCTCTGGCATATGGGGCCGGCATCCTCCTCCACAGGTGCTGCCCTAATCACGGAAATAAATTTTTGCCCAAGAGGAACGAATAAGCCCAAGAAGATGTTCAACCTCACCAGGCATTAGGGGAGTACAAATTAAGACTGTGATGGGGTATCATTATACACCTATTATGATAGTTAAAATAAAATAGTGACAATACCAAATGCTGGCAAGTATGCAGAGAAACTGGATCCCTCATATGTGAGTAGCAGGGACACATATGGAAGAGCCATTCTGGAAAATATTTTGGCAGTTTTATAGAAACGTGAAATGTGCTCACCACAGGACTTAGCAAACAAGATTCTGGAAAACAAAAACTCAGGTTCATAAAACAATCTTTATATGAATGTTCAACTGATTCCTATGTGGGGGAATCAGTTGATTCCCCAGATAATTTAGCATTAGCTTCAGTTTAGCACCATTTAAAGTAATTCGCCATTCCAGTGGTGGGTTCCGGGTTAACTCACTGTTGCACACCTCTAATAAAACACTCCCGTTCTACTAGGGTTGGTCAAAATTATAAGCAGAATTCACACAGACCAGAATGGAAGATGCAGTTCATGAGAACTGCAAGAAAAACTTGACTTTAACATGAATGATGGCTAGAAATTTTTTAAATAAAAGTAAAATCAGACATTAAAAAAAGCAATAAATGGACTGGCAAATGGTAGCTGTTCTTAAAGAATAATATGCCAAACCTATTATTTTCCAAAATATCTCATAATGGCTGCTCCTAGTTAGTCCTATTTAATATGAACTTTTGAAGGTAACACCATCTGAGTAGTTCCATTTTTCTCACCAAAGTAGTCAGAAATATAACAAAGTATAAAAAAGAACAGAAGATTTAACAAGGCTAAAGAATATGTCATTTATTCCATGTTCAAAGACAGTAGAAAAGAAACTAAGAAGATGTCTTTATTCTTCTGTGAGAATTCTATTGTTCATCGTGTTCTAATTATGAAATTTGAACTTAAAAGGATGAAAGGAAAGCTCAAGCCACAGCATAAAGTGTTATCTTTTCTGGAAATAGTTCTTAACAACTTAAATGGCAGGTGTATGCACCCCAGAGTGACCCAAGAGTTAAAGCAATCTACTGTAATACTCAAAACACTCTGCAAGGCTGCATTCCTTGTTTCATCTGTGTTCCAGACAAATTAGAAGGCTATATTGCAGAGAAAGAAAACACTGCTAATCTTTCGTGACTATTAGGTGGTTTTACTGAAATGGAATTGTAAAAACAAATTTCTCAAGGAGAAAAAATATATATGTGTGTTGTACCACTTTCCTCAATTCAAAATGAATTTTCATTTATTCCTTAATCACAGAAAATAAAAAGCTCTTCAAATTGAACAAAAAGAAATGTAAGGAATTTCTACAAAAGAGAATTTTCAAATAAAATGAAGAAAGACTTCAAGAATATTTTCATTCTTTTCAAACACACAAGGGAGCTGATGGAAATTGCGGCCACAGCAATCCAGAAATAATATCTTGTATTTGGGAAATCAACATGTTTTGGAATATGAAAAAAAAGAAAGCTTTGTGAAAATGAAATAATCTTGGGTCATTATGTATCTACAATGGTCTCAGTCAGGCACACTCAGATACATGTTAAAGACGTAACTGTCTCTACTTCCATTTGTGGTATTTTTTCAATAAATGAAACTCTAACTACAAAAGCAGTTGACAATGTGAAATTACAAAAAAGCTGCCAGAAGGCCTGTGCGGAAGATGCAGTCACCATAAGCACAAGTGCTAGGAATCTGAGAAGCTTTCTTAATGGATTCAGAGACCTTTGGGGAAAAAAAAGGTCTCCTTCTCCAGTAATTGAATTTGACACCAAAGTTCTTTGGATGCAGGGGCTGTACAGGGTATTTTCCCATCCACATCTAGGCTAAATTGGAGATGGTGACCTCTGATAGACTAGAGCAATCCAGGAAGTAATAGAAACTTCACTTCATAGAAATTGGTGACAGGTTGGGATTAAATGCCAGGCCAGCCAGGAACAGTCACTCTCCTTCTTGGGAACCCATACGTTTCCAATGGAATAAAGATTTTTAAAAGCATTCTATAAATGCATTCTTTTTCAACTTTCTCTAGGTAAATGGAAAGTTATAAGCTAAAATCACCTCAGACTAGGGTCTCAGGCAAGACTTAAATTCAAATGACATGTCCTGGGTTCCAAAGTTCAATACCATTTTGCAGAACTTCATAACAATGGTTAAGGAGAAATAGTAACCCTATGGGATGTAGACAAGGGTTTATGCATAAGGATGTTCCTTGCACTGTTGTTTAAAGTAGTGAACAAGCAAACACACCTGAGTATTTGAGAGCAAGGAATTGGCAAAGCTAAGGTATATCATAGATGGAAGTTTATGTACTCAATAAAAAGAATATTTTTAAAGAATACTTAATTGCAGTAAAATTATTAAGCTATATTATTGTGAGAGCAAGATAGTAGAATTATATATAATTCTATGATTTTGTACAGAATTACCTTATACATATAGTAGCTATACATATATCTGGATATATAATATATGCATAGATTAAAAGATCAGAAATTATGAAGTCATGATCACTAGACAATAAGATTATGAATGATTCTTTTACAGTATTCTTTTGCTAATTTACCTGCTAACTACAATGAATATGTACTAGTTTATAACCAGAAAATTGAAAAACAGTAGCTAAGAGAGTACAAGTATGATTTCAGTCCTTTTCACCACTAAAATGTCTGTTATATTTACTTATTACTTCTTAATCCATTTGTTAGATAAGTATTTATTTGCTTATAAGAAAGATATAGAGAGAAAACATATTTGCCTAACTGCTCTTCCAGAAATTTATAGAAGAGAATTTTAAAAATTGAAAATAAAGAATGAAATTGTATTTGTTATAAAACTAGAGAAATTATATAAACCTATACAACAAACTTTAAAGACTATATAAACCATGATTAAATTTTTTTTTACTCAATAAAAAGAATCTTTTTAAAGAATACTTAATTGCAGTAAAATTATTAAGCTATATTATTGTGAAATAATTAGCTCTCCCTAAATTAATTAATAGATAATTATTAATTAATAAGGATTAATTGGTAGAATAAGTTTTGACATATCTATACTGTTAAATATAATGATTTAGATCTATGCAAATTGACTTATCGGGATATTAAATAAGGAAGTAAAAACTCTGAAAAGTATATTATTATGGGTATAAAGTAAAGATAAATATGCATATTATTTCATATCATACATAGTTATATATTTCCATAAATATATATACATATAAAAATATATATATTCATTTTTATAAAACAAAACTAACAAACTATATGATAATGTCTATGCATGAGGAAGAAGAGATAGATTATATGGTCATAGAAAAAGCATGAAAAAATTGATGTACACATGGATGCCAACCTTCATAAAAGAAAGAAGAGCTACTTGGATGTCAAATACAATAATCAAAATTATTTTTAAACCATATACATAAACCTCTCCTTCTTGCCATGACAATGTAACTAGTAATTGGACTTGGTTCCCCAACATTATAAAACTTAACGAAGTATCAGTCAACTGTTTTTACATGTTGAAAAATAGGCAGTACAGGATATAATCTTTAAATCAAGGAAAACATATGAGATAAACTTGATAGTTGCTCCACAATGACCATGATTTCCTGCCTAAAAGTATTTTTCTGCTACTGAGCAGAAGGGGAAAGCTAGGTAGAGCATCAGTCTTGCCAAGCTAAGAAGGCAGATATTAAGAATTCCAGACTGCTGAACTAGCTGGGATTTTCAGAGCTAACCACAGGAGAAAGGAGAGCTATGTGGAGAAAAGGGGAGGAGTCCCATGGGAATTCACTAGCATATGAGGCTGAGGATTAGAGTGATCATGCAACAGGGTATGTTTCTATAACATCAAGCAGAGTTGGCTTGTTCCCTACAACATAACATCTACAATGTCTAGCACACACTCAAAAATTAGTAGAAATGCATGCAAAGAAACTGAAAATATTACCCATAGCAGGGGAAAATTTAGTCATGAGTAACTGGTCCCAAAAATGACTCAGATATTGGGACCAGCAGATAAGATTTTAAAACAGCTATTATAAAAAATATGTAAGGTCTCAAAGGAAAACATAGTTAGAATGAATAAAAGAAAGGGGAAATTCTGTAAAAAAAAGGTACCTTAAAATGAATCAAATGGAAATTTAATAAATGAAATGTATAATATTTAAAATGAAAAATTCACTTGAATGGCCTCCTAGAAGATTCTGAGCAGCGAAGGAAAGAGAACACAAACTTTTAAGCAGTTCAATAGAGAGAACATAGAGAGAAAAGATGAAACAAAATTAGCAGAAGATCAATAATCTGTAAGAGAATGTTAAGAGAAAATGAAGTATGACAAAAATGTGAAAGAAATAATAACAGATAATTTCCCAAATTTAATGAAAAAGGGCGATGCCTATGACTCAAGGAGTAGGGCACCAGCCCCATACACTGGAGGTGGTGGGTTCAAACCCAGCCCTGGCCAAAAACTGCAAAAAAAAAAAAAATTTATTGAAAAAAAATCAACATGTACTTTCAAGAAACTAGCAAAATGTAAACAGAAAAGAATACTAAGAGAACCAAACCTAAACACATCATAATCAAAGTGCTGAAAGCCAAAGATAAAGAGAAAATCCTAAAAGTAGCCAGGGAATAACCACATATTATATACAAAGGAACCACATTTTATGTAATGGCTAACATCTTATAAGGAACAATGGAGTCCATTTAAAAACTG
>CAUYQV010096475.1:0-20896 GCA_963574575.1 Galagoides demidoff
CAAGTGGGTTTTATCCCAGGGTCTCAAGGCTGGTTTAATATACGTTAATCCATAAATATAATTCATCATATAAACAAATTAAAAAACAAAGATCATATGATTCTCCCAATTGATGCAGAAAAAGCTTTTAATAATATCCAGTATCCATTCATGATCAGAACACTGAAGAAAATTGGTACAGAAGGGACACTTCTTAAACTGACAGAGGCCATCTACAGCAAACCCACAGCCAATATTGTACTGAATAGTGTTAAATTGAAATAATTTCCACTCAGATCAGGAACCAGGCAAGGATGCCCACCATCTCCACTGCTTTTTAACATTTTAATGTATGTCTTAGCCATTGCAATTAGGGAAGAAAAGGCGATCAAGGGTTACTATATAGGGTCAGAAGAGATATGACCTCATATGGGGTAAGAAGAGATCAAACTTTCACTCTTTGCAGATGATATGATTATATATCTGGAATACACCAGGGATCCTACTAAAAAACTCTTAGAAGTGATCAAGGAATACAGCAAGATCTCAGGTTACGAAATCAATACTCATAAATCTATAGCCTTTATATATACGAACAATAGTCAAGCTGAAAAAACAGTCAAGGACTCTATTCCATTTATAGTAGTGCCAAACAAGATGAAGTATTTGGAAGTTTACCTAACAAAGGATGTGAAGAGAACTATGAAACTCTAAGAAAAGAAATAGCTAAAGATGTTAACAGATGGAAAAATATACCATGCTCATGGCTGGGAAGAATCAACATTGTTAAATGTCCATACTACCCAAAGCAATATACAATTTTAATGCAATTCCTATTAAAGCTCCACTGCCCTACTTTAAAGATCTCAAAAAAATAATACTTCATTTTATATGGAATCAGAAAAAAACATGAATAGCCAAGATATTACTCAGAAATAAAAACAAAGCAGAGGAATTACTTTACCAGACCTCAGACTATACTATAAAGCGATAGTGATCAAAACAGCATGGTACTGGCACAAAAACAGAAACTTAGATGTATGAAACAGAATAGAGAACCAAGAGATGAACCAGATACTTACCATTATCTAATCTTTGACAAGCCATTTAAAAATATTCAGTGGGGAAAAGATTCCCTATTTAACAAATGGTAATGGTGCTGGGTGAACTGGCTGGCAACCTGTAGAAGACTGAAACTGGACCCACACCTTTCAACATTAACTAAGATAGATTCTCACTGGATTAAATATTTAAACTTCAGATATGAAACTATAGAAACATTAAAAGAAAGTGCAGGGAGAACTCTTGAAGAAATTGGCCTGGGAAAATATTTTATGAGGAGGACCCCCCAGGCAATTAAAGCAACATCAAAAATACACTACTGGGACCTGATCAAACTAAAAAGCTTCTGCACAGCCAAGAACACAGTAAGTAAAGCAAGCAGAAAGCCCTCAGAATGGGAGAAGATTTTTGCCGGCCTTCAACAAAGGTTTAATAACCAGAATCCACAGAGAACTCAAACAATTAGCAAGAAAAGAACAAGTGATCCCATCTCAGGGTGGGCCAGGGACTTGAAGAGAAATTTCTCTGAAGAAGATAGGCGCA
This sequence comes from Galagoides demidoff, assembly GCA_963574575.1. Taxonomy (NCBI): domain Eukaryota; kingdom Metazoa; phylum Chordata; class Mammalia; order Primates; family Galagidae; genus Galagoides; species Galagoides demidoff. Next base: position 1,585 of record CAUYQV010096475.1, read on the forward strand.
CAGCCTATAGACACATGAAAAAGTGCTAATCATCCTTAATCATCAGAGAAATGCAAATCAAAACTACTTTAAGATATCATCTAACTCCAGTAAGATTAGCCCACATCACAAAATCCCAAACCAGAGATGTTGGCATGGATGTAGAGAAAAGGGAACACATCTACATTGCTGGTGGGAATGCAAAATAATACGTTCCTTTTGGAAAGATGTTTGGAGAACACTTAGAGATCTAAAAATAGACCTGCCATTCGATCTTACAATTCCTCTACTAGGTATATATTCAGAAGACCAAAAATCACATTATAACAAAGATATTTGTACCAGAATGTTTATTAAAGCCCAATTCATAATTTCTAGGTCATGGAAAAAGCCCAAGTGCCCACTGACCCACAAATGGATCAATAAATTGTGGTATATGTACACCATGAAATATTATGCAGCCTTAAAGAAAGATGGAGACTTTACCTCTTACATGTTTACATGCATGGAGCTTTCTTCTTAGCAAAGTATCTCAAGAATGGAAGAAAAAATATCCAATGTACTCAGTCTTATATGAAACCAATCTATAGCTTTCTTATGAAAGCTATAACCCAATTATAGCCCAAGATAAAGGGGAAAGGGGAGGGGGAGGATGGGTGGAGGGAGGATAATTGGTGGGACCACACCTATGGTGCATCTTACAAGGGTACAGGTGAAATTTACTAGGTGTAGAATATAAATGTCTTAACACAATAACTAAAAAAAATGTCGTTTAGGCTATATTATATTAACCAGTTTGATGAAAATATTTCAAATTGTATAAAAACCCAGCACATTGCAACCCATGATTGCATTAGTGTACACAGCAATGATTTAATTAAAAAAAAAAGACATACAGTATCCCATTGCCACATTATTGATCCAGATATGACCACTGGGTTTGATCCCAGTTGTATCATTAAGATGGCATCCAAATGGATATCTCTTCAACCAATGGTTTATGTCATAATCTACTGGAAAATACATAATGTTATTATTCAGAACCTAAAAGGGTGCATATTTTTAGCAGCTTCACTTTCAGAAGTGAAGAACTTTTCTAATGACCTAATAAACTAACCAGTAGTAGGAGACAAAGTGATGAGGAAAAGAAACACTACAGACTAACAGCCAGAAATGATGAAGTTTCTATCCGTGCTCTACCAATAACTCACTGTGGAGTCCAGATGGCAAAACATTTCATTTCTTGTGGCATTTCTGCCTTGTGATTTGTGATGCCTGCCTAAAGCACTGTGTTAAAAAGGATTCTACGTCTGCACAACAATCTGACCCCAAAATCATCTTAACTGATCATGTGGTATGAATTTTAGAGAAAGAAGTGATAGCCTAAATGTGGTACATTAAGTATGGCTACAAATTACTTTCTACTCTTTCCATCAAAAGGTAGCGTCTGTTTCCCGACACTTGCATTCGGGCTGTCCTTTGATTCATTCTAAAGAACACAATGAAAGGGAAGTGATTCGGGGCAAATTACGTCCTCACCTTCTGTGCTGAGATGTCACTTAAGGAAGAGGCTGACACCAACCACCAGACCTATGAGTGAGGTCTCTCAAACCACTCAGTCTAACTGACCCTCTGGCTGAATGCAACTACAAAAGGGGCCCAGGCAAAGCCAGCAAAGGCTCCACCCAACCATCCGGTGTCACTGCAGGTAATAAATTTGTGATGTGTCGAAAGGTACTACATTTGGAAGTAATCTGTTACATAGCAGTAGATAATAAAGCATCTTTATTTATTTATGGTTTTACTCTCATCTATATCTCTTTTAACTCTGCCAAATGTTAGTTTACTCACCTATAAAACAAAAGGGTTATGTTTGGATTAAAGAGACTTTCTGTGGAAAAGATTCAAGGTGAGGAGCAAATAAACACTCTCACGTCTGCTCTAGGAAATTCACTCCAGTGTTCGTGAGCATGACGATTAAAGAGCTAGAGTAGAGATGGAGAATATGCTGTCCTAAAAGAACCTTAGAAAACACCAGTCCAACATTTCATTATGAAGTTGAGAAATTATCACCCTCAGTGGTGAAGTAATTGGTCTAACACCATGAGCAAGCTAGGGGTTAATCCCGCTCTGGAATGTCTTCTGAATACTCTCCAGCATACAGATGGATCCGATCCATTTCTTATCCCCCTTAGAAGTAAAGAACCTTTCTAATATAACCTAAGAAATGGTAATAAATGGATGACACCTTGACCTAATGCCTCAGATCCCCCAATTAAAATGGTGTGTGCTAGGAAACAGACACACACCAGGGGTTTAGGCAAAAAGAAGGTGTGTGGACACAGCACAAGATGAGAACAGGTCCACGAGGAGACTGGCCAGGATGCAGTAAAAAAAAAAAAAAGAAAAAAATAGCATTTCTGGCTAGTTTTTCTTTCTTACATACCTGTTTCTTTATTTCAAAAGCCAATAGCCCTGGGAATTCCTTTGGTCATAATGATTAAAAATCCAAGTGATAAAAAAAAGTAGAATCCTGTGCATATGCACACTGGAATTCATACAGAAGGCACAGCTTTGTTCATGGTCACTAATTTTCATATTAAAGAAATTTTCATGCTGAGTCTTTTTGCCTTGCTATTCTTCAAAATATTTAATTAATGGAGCAAAATATTTAATTAATATTAATAAAGCCCATATAACAAGATGGGCTTTATTTGTTTTATATAACAGTTTTTTGATTTTTTTTTTTTATTTTTTTGAGACAGAGTCTCACTTTGTGACTCTTGATAGAGCTGGTACCACAGCTCATAGCAAACTCAAACTCTTGGGCTCAAGCGATCCTGTTACCTCAGCCTCCCAAGTAGCTAGGACTACATGCACCTGTCACGATGCCTGGCTAGTTTTAGAGATGGGGTTTCACTCCTGCGAAGGCAGGTCTCAAACGCCTGTGCTCCAGCAATCCACCTACCTTGGCCTCTCAGAGTGCTAGGATTATAGGCACGAGGCACTGTACCCAGCCAATGACAGTATTCTTTGACGAAACCTACACTGTTATAACTGTTATTGATGCCAATTTAATTAATTTTCCCATTTACTGAGTACTATTAGTCTAATAAATATTACCTCCTATTCTGTTATTATCTGAAGAAGTTTTATAGGGAATAGGAATTATACCACCTCTATCAGAAAGATAATGTGACAAAAGATTTCAATGATTCCAAAATTCTTCTACAAAATAATTAATCACTGTAGTAGCGACAAATATGTCCAGCAAAAGAATAAGATTTAAAAACATAATGAAGGAAGCCAATTAAGAAATCCACTTTCTATTCTAAAGGAGCCTCTTCTAATAAAATGTAATTTTACAAATTTACTTGGATTAGCACTCCATATACAAATGTGAGGTAACAGAAAAGTAAGGAATGAGTCCTTTTCGGATGGCAACCACTGTCATGGGTAGAAATCTAGTTTAGAAACTGCAGTGGCTGCATCACATACGCCTTCAGTCCTTCTTAATTACAGGTCCCTGTGGGTGGCTGAAGTTTACTTTGTGTGCTTTTTCCTCTCGGAATCTCCTAACTTCCCCCCAAATATGTCAAATCCCAGAACTCCAGTCTTCATTATAGTGTGTTTTGTTTTCTTATGGTCTCTTGAGGTGAATAATATTCAAACACAAAAATAAAGTTTAATTGTTTTAAAGAGGCACAGAAGCCCAAATAGAAAGCCTGTATAACCACAAAGCTCAGTCATTTGAGGTAACAGGAAATAATCCCGTCCCTTAGCTCACAAGAGAAATCTGAGCTGTCTCCCAGGAAAGAAACACCCCCCTTCCCCCCCACTCAGAAAATATGCCAACTTCACAGCATCAATATGGTTCCATCAAAAGAAAAAAAAATCTTTATTCCATAATGTATCAAAATGTCTAAAAAGAAAGGTGTAGTAAAACAAAGGTCCATCTAATGAAAGGGAAATTTTTTAAATGTCCATTTTTTTAACCTCAAAACTCATGTTAAGTTAACTAAATTTTTTTTTCTTTTTTTTTTTTGCAGTTTCTGGCCAGGGCTAGGTTTGAACCGGCCACCTCCGACATATGGGGCTGGCGCCCTACCCCTTTGAGCCACTGGTGCCACATGAGTTAACTAAATTTGTAGCTCAATGAAGGCAAATTCTGGAGAAACAGAACAATGAGACTGATTAAACTCCCAAAGAAGACTCTAACTGCCTTTGAAATTATTATCTGAGTCGTGAGTGTGCCAAGCTCGACCAGAAAACCAAACTAGTATCGATGAAGAGTGGTCTGCAGGGACGATCACACAAAATAATCAGGCAGAAAGAGAGTTCAGTGGTGGATTGCAAGACAGTAGTGTCACCTGGTGTGCACAGAACAGAGAGGACTGTGCCAAACAGCTTTCCCAGAGGGAGGCGTTGCTACGTGACTCTGCTAATTATAACCAGGTGTTATAACGTACAGTGAAGTAAATAACTATCTGAGATATCTGGGCAAGACTTGATGGATAAGAAAGAAAAGGAAGGCAGGAGGAAAGCAGTGGTGCTTTGAAAAGGGTCATAAAGGAGCTCATGAACTTTTACTGAGCAGGCAGGGCACACTTGAAATTGAATCCCCCTGTGGTGAAAACCCAGTCTTATTTCCAGACCCATAATCAGCTAAGTCACAACCCAAAATCTGTGCTTAGGAGATTATTATTCAGGGAGTCTAGGGTGCCAATACATTTGTAACGGTTTGAGTGGCAGGTAGCAATGAGATTTGTCACCCCCCAGATCATCTGTGTATATCTGGTCTGTATTAAGGAGCTGCTGAAAGCACTTGAAGGAGCCTCTTTCTGAGACTCATATTCATCAACATTCAAACGTCAATAACGGCAGGTTTTTAATAGTTAGGAAATCGGATTTATAAATCTGTCTTTTTATTCATTAAAATTGCAAGTAGTATATAAACATATTTTTTTAAAAAGAACATTATCTCAAAGCGATGATTTTTCTTCTAAGATATGCATATTTGTAAGAGCCACAGAGAGTAAGAATTCTCTATTTATATAATATTATATCATATTATAAAATGAGTTCCATAATCAAGCTTAGATTTTCTCATAGAATAAGTTTTTTGTGAACAACTGACCTTCAAAAAAGACCCAGCGGAACAAACTGGTAGAGATGGGCTCATCTCACACGTATTTTTAAGGCTGCTAGTTGATTAGTAACAATAAAACCTCCTAGAATTGGGGGGCTATCTAGGCGGAAATCCAGGCACACAGGGCTACAGTGGGCACAGTGTCCTGCTAAGCCCTGAGCCCTGCATTCACTGCCATTTCCTTAGACGGTTCCCAGACCTTCTACTCCTGTATTTCATGCGTCAAATACAGTTACCTTTACATTTCACTGAATGCTGGAGATGAAAGGGACCCCGGAGAGCATCTCATCCAGGGGTCTGCTTTTACAGATTAGAAAATCATTCATTAAGAATAAGAAGGTGAAAGGCCACGCCGCACATCTGGGACTGGACCGCTCAGCTCGCTGAGCTCCGTCTGAGCGCTCTCTCTCCCGCATTGCCCCAGCGCTTATGAAGTTGGCTCAGCACTTGGGAGAATTAATTAGAAGCAGTAACTGATGTATTATCTCATAATGGAAAAAAGCAGTAATGGTTCAAGGGCCAGAAGACCCAGGCTCCATACATACTTGCCGTCCTCATTAACATGGTCTTCTAGCAAGTTGTTTAAAAATCCCCTAGAAGCAGGGCGGTACCTGTGGCTCAAAGGAGTAGGGTGCGGGTCCCATATGCCAGATGTGGCCGGTTCAAACCCAGCCCCAGCCCCCCCCCCAAAAAATCCCCTAGAAGCTATAGGACATAACAGCAAAAATCATGGATTTTAAGCTTCAAAACACCTGGCCTGGAGTCCACATTCCATTTTACTCGTCCTGTGACGTTGGATGGGTGAGTTAACCGATTTGGAATTCACACTCTTATCCAGTGAAGGGAGCCAATGCCCCCTTTTGCTAAGGTTTTATGAGGATTAAATGATATAAACGTATAAAATGCCAAATACTTGGTAGACACTCAGGTGCTGGTTTCCTTTCCCAACCGAATTCTGAATTTATTCATGTGTGAAATAAGGATAAAACCTACCATTTCTTGGTGAGGGGCATTTCTATACCTCCAAGGGGAGTTATACAAATAATAAGCTAGTGCAATCATTTACGATATATACACGGTAAACTAGCCAATATTAGTTAAGAGTTTTGAATGGAATGCCTTTCATTGAAAACAAAACAAGCCCATTCACTGAAGAAGAGGCAAGCACTACTCAGAAGCTGACTTCTCTGAATCTCTTTCCCACTTGGGTAGGAATTTATAGGGAAGCCCTCTATCGTCTCTCTGCCTGGCTTCTACTCACCCTGTTAGAGAGGCTGAGAGTAGATACTCGGGTTTGAAACAGTATCACCTTTTCTTTTCTTTTTTTAGTGCAACCTAGCAGAACAAGACATAGTAAGAAAAAAAAATGTGGTAATTCTCTTCTGGAAAAAGAAAAGATAGTAACTATGTAACATTTCTGGTTTAATCCTGTTTTGCTGCACTTTGGATAAAATCTAAATCCAGAACATGCCTACAGTGACCACAGAGACCAGGACTCCACCCTCCTCTCGTCCACCTCATGCCCTGCTCCCCCCAGCTCACTGAACTCACCGTGGCCCACTCTTACTGGATGTGAACAATATTGCGTTCCTGTTGTTGCTATTCTAGTGTACCAGGAATACAGCAGTGAAAATTCAGAGCTCACACACACAGGGATACACACACAAGGCAAATACCTCTGCCCTCATAATACCTAAATTCTGCTGGAGGAAAGCAGAAATAAAAAAAGAAAATAATTTCAATTTACATTATGTTAGACACTAAAAATGCTATAACGAAAAAAAGCAAGGAGGAGGACAAACCATGTGTAGGAATAGTCTTTCATTTTTATTCTACCATGGACTAACTTCTTCCTGTCCCAGGGGACTGGCAGGTGTGTCCTCCCTCCCCCACCTGTCACTTAACTCCACTCAACTTTCATATTTCTACTCTAGAAGGCGCCACATCCCTCAGATGTGCGTCCAACCCATATTATTCTTTCCTTCACTGGAGATGTCATTTTTCCCTGAAAGACACTGTTACATTTAGTAATCATTTCTATGACCATTTCTTTAATCCTTGTTATCCTCAACGGATTTTATGTTATATGAGGATACAGACTGTCTATTTTTATTTTTCTGATCAGTACCTAATACCAAGTTTCGCTAGCACTCAGTAAAATGTGTTGAATGGTAGAAAACAAGAAAGAAGAAGAAAAGGAAAAGGAAGGGAGGGAAGAGGGCAGAAGGGAGGAAGGAAGGAACTCACAGTTCAGGTTGGAAGAGGTGAACTTGCAAACCGTCTCACTAAGAGAGCGGCATAGCCTGCAGCCCCTGATGGCTAATGGCTTTCTTCCACACTGCATTTAGACATGCAAGTCAAGCCTTCCCAGATAGTCCTGAACCGTTTAACTAGAAGACGCTTTCATGTGAGATGGTTTTATGTGATTCTTTCAACTTACAAACTTTAGATGCATAAAACTATGGCTGTATCTTGCGTACTTTTGGTCAGGATTCTATTCTCCTGAAATTGCCTGAGTTCTAGCCAAATACTGATCTCCTTCTGAGCTAAAAGGAGCCTGTGGACCACACATTCAGTCCTCCCCAGTAAAGAGAGTGCCACACATCCCGGGGCAAAGGCATTCAGGCAGCACTGAGTGGGGAGCCTGGGTGAGTGTGAGCAGGGGTGAGAGGCAGGAGCCACCATGTGTTCAACGTGCATCACACACGGCCACGGAGTCTGTGGTCGCACGGAGTCTCTGGACCACGGATCTTCAAATGGTGTGCCGTGAAAATTTTTAGAGATCATTCTATTATTTTAAAAAGAAGTTCACAGCACAGTAAGTATATTCTTTTTGTTTACTCTTTTTTTGATCAACATAATTTAAGGGTGCCATGGAAGTTTAACTACAGGCTCAAGCGTGATGTGAGATTAAAAAAAAAAGAGTTGAAAAACATTCCCTAGACTCACCCCCGGTGGCAGACTCCCAGTCCCAGGTCCTCTCTGTTCTTGTCACCTGAAACTTTCCATTCACTTTAGCATCTACTGCAGAGGTAGGAACTGTGAGGAATGATTTCAAACCTTCCTTTGAATCCTGGTGTTCTAACCTCTCAGAGGAAAGGCACTTACTGATTTAGTTCACTCAACATGGATTCATTCAGCCCCCACCATGCGCTAAGCCTGTGAGACTGTGCCCCTTACCCTGAGCTAACACAGCAACCCGGTGAGCCCAGGGCTTGTTTCCTGTGGGACCTTAGATCAGGAGCTCGGCCTGCACACAGGTGTGTGGGGTTTGCGACATGATCCTTAATAGCAGCCATTATGTACTGACCTCTCTCTATAATTTAAACAATTGGGCACAGGGGATATAGCAGGAAACACTTCAAATATGGGCTGTGCACTCATGCAGGTCCCAACAGAAGGAAAGAAGGACAGCATTAAAACAACCAAAGACGGAGGGCAGAGCCACAGTCTGCAGCAGGAGTGACAAAGTGAAGCAGCACGTGCCTGTCTAAGGCCCGTTCCCAGTCTCTGGCACTTTCAGGTTCCCCATTCAAAGTGCACATGCTCTACCAGAGATGCTCCTCCCGGGCGCTGAGGTCAGGCATGTGATGTGTACAGGAAGGAAATCTCACAGTGCACATGTGTCTACCTGTGTGGGTCGGGGCTGGGAGAGGCACTGCGTCAAGGTAACCCGCGAAGGAAAGTTTCTTCTGTTCTTCTTTCTGGCCTGAGATGATTATTTGCAACAGCACCAAAAAAAGATCAGCAACAAAGAATACCACTACGGGCCACTGGGGACTGAATAGAGAAAATCTCTCTCGAAACAACTATTTAGTCCATGCTTAAGTGCACAGGCTTGGCCCTCAGACACACTCAGTTTAGAATCCCAACCCTATCCCCTGTCCTCATGTGATCTCGGGACCAGTGGTTAAACACTCTGACAATTCCCATGTCTTCAGAATACAGATAGTAACTCTCTACCTCTTAAGGCTGATCAGAGAATTAAATGAGATCATTCATGCCACGTCTCCAGCTCAGTGCCTTGTTTAAATTATAGAGAGAGGTCAGTACATAATGGCTGCCATTAAGGATCATGTCGCAAACCCCACACACCTGTGTGCAGGCTGAGCTCCTGATCTAAGGTCCCACAGGAAACAAGCCCTGGGCTCACTGGGTTGCTGCGTTAGCTCAGGGTAAGGGGCACAGTCTCACAGGCTAAATATGACTCTACAAACTTCAGGGACCACCAACACCACTCTGACGCTCAGTGCTCCTCCCTGTGATAGCCGATGACAATGATAAAGAAAACGAAGATGTTGTATAGTCAATTTCTAAAAAACAATGATAAAGAAAACGAAGATGTTGTATAGTCAATTTCTAAAAAAACCAACTGGAGCTTATAGAACATGACTCAAAGCACACCCCTTCTCAAGTCGCCATTTCTCACCTGAGTGGCCTGACTGCCCTGAGGAGCAACCCAGCCCAGGCCCAATGTGACTCCTTACTTTGGAAACCCTACAAGCAAAATTTAACTCTCGACTGCAGACGAGGTTTTTAAAAGTAAAGGAACATGCATGTTTTTGCTCCAGTAGACTCCGACTCCATCGTTCTTATGGGCATTGCTATCAACATGCTATCCTTCCCTCTGGTTACTTTATTTCAGTATTACTCTGGGCCCCAGTGTCTTTCAGGACTGATTCGAGGTGTATGGAAAAGATCCCACCTCCAAGTAGTTTGAAATACTAAAATGGGAGTTGGCACAGAGCAAGCCCAAGGAAAGCCAGAACAACTCCACTACTGACAGAGTCAACACTGCAGCCAGCGTATTAGAACACCGGGTCTCACAGAATCCCGTTCAGCTACTTCAGCGACAGTTTTCAGTGTTAGGAACGCTGTCAGTGTGAGCTAAGAATATACATTTCATACTCTGTACAGGGTCACAAAATACTATATAATTATACTTGGCAAAGAATATGCTTCTAAGCTGAGGACTTTTCACTAAACAAATGGTTTCTCAGTAGGAAAAAAATAGGAAGAATCTATCTCTCTGGCTAATAGCAGAAATAAACCAGAAGCCTCTCGGCTGTGGTGACCTTGAAGGCCTTACACACCTTTGTCCCTGAAGCCACATCACCATGCCTGGCACATGGTGGGTGTGCATGACACATAGCATGAAGAAAATACCACAGTGAAATTTAATTCCATGATCCAAACAGATTACCAATATAAAATGTAGGGACATTAAACTAGGTCCTCTATGGTCAATATTTACAGGCATAAATATAAAAAGTAATATAGAAATAACTTCTACATTTAATTGTAAATAATTTCTAAATATAATTGTAGAAATAATACAATTTGGAAAATAATTTTTGAAAAGGTAACTCATTTCTTAAAAGCAAACAACCCAATTAAAAAAGTGGTCAAAGGACTTGCATAGCTATTTCTCCAATATTGCATACTGCTGTTTTAGACACAATATGAATTTAATTGCATGATACTATCACTTGCTTGGAGATATTTCTCCAAATAAAATATTCAAATGGTAAGTACATATTTGAAAAGGTTTTTACCATTCTTAATCATTAGGGAATTCTTAATAAAAACCACATTAGATTGGGTATTTAAAAAATAGAGTGGAAAGTAACAAGTATAGATAGGAAATTAGAAATTGGAACCTTTGTACATCTCTGGTAGGACATAAAATGACGGACTGAAGGATACTCTGGAAAGGTGTCCACTGTGTTGCATGTGAACTATACCTCAAGAAGGCTAATCTTAAAAGGTAAATAATCTAAGGTCCTTAAAAGAATTCTATAACTTGATCCTATAATTCTTCTAGTTATCTACCCTGAGGATCGAGCCTGCCACTAAGATATAGAAATGTATCTGCTCATTATATAATTTACAATAGACAAAGGTTGCAAACAATTAGAAACTGGTTAGTACAATTATGACAGGAACACATGATGGCATAATGCAATTAAATCCATATTCTAGCTAAAACAATAGTACGTAAAAAATGTTATGACATATTGTTAAGTGGAAAACTGCAGGATAAAACGCTGTATGCAGCAGAGGTTCTGAATGTTATGCGCCCTTGATCTCCGCGGCCGAGCTGCAGACGCAGAGATGCAGGTCTCTATAAAGACCCTGGTGGGCAAGACTATCGCCTTTGAGGTCAAAGCAGTGACACCATCGAGCATGTCAAAACCAAAATCCAAGGTAAGGAGCACATTCCCCCTGCTCAGGAGCGCCTGATATTTGCAGGCGAACTGCCGGGGACGGCCACGCTCTTTCAGATTACAACACCCAGACGGAGTCTATCCTGCATCTGGTGCTTCAGCACAGAGGCGGCATCATTGTGCCTTCCTGCCTTCAACTTTCCCAGAAATACAACTGTGACAAGATGATCTGCTGTCAATGTAATGCTCCTCTGCAGCCTGTGCTGTGCACTGCCACAAGAAGAAGTATTCCCACCCCAACAACCTGCACCCCAAGAAGAGGGCCAAGTAAGGCTCCTCCTCCTTTCTCCACAGGGCAGCCTTCTGTCCCTGGGGCTTCAGTGAAGTTACTCTTTCACTGACTGGAGCAATAAAAAATAAACAAACAAACAAACAATAAAAATAAATATTAAAAAGTTAGGCATGAAAATTAAAAGACTAGAGAAAAATACCAGTGATAGTTAAATTGAGGAAGTTCATGTTATATGAGCAGGTACTATTCTAAGTGCTGGACATTATAAATTCCCATCATCAGCAGCATCATCACAAAAACCTCCTGATATAAGCAATATTATTATTTCCATTTTTAAAATGAGAAAATTTAGGCACAGAAAGATGAGGTTACTTTTCCAATGTGCCCTTATTACTAAATCACAGAACCAGGTCTTAATCCCCGTCACCCAAATGCAGAGCTTACGGTTGTATTATTAAAATGTTAATGGCGGATTCCAGCTGATGGATGATGGATATTTTTAGTTCTTCATATTGTCCTACGTTTTCTAAAATTTCTCCAAAGACATACATTTTCTTACTAAAAGTAAATAAAAAGTAACAGCTTCAGATGACCTTTTATCATGGTGTGTTTGGAAATGAGGAAAAGCTGTTTTGTTACCAGTAGGTCAAGTTCACCTTTATCTTAATTTCTACTCCACTATATAAAGTGGGTCTAAAGGCTGAGCTTCCTCCCCCACGGAGGACAAGCTGCCTTAGGCATATTTTTTCAGGGATAGTTTAACACATGACCTCCTTTCAGCTGAGAAAATCAGTAAACAATATTCTTTTCCAATAAAATACCTTAATTACACCATGGGGAAACAAGACCAGGGTCACAGTTCAACTTCCAGGGATGACTGAAGGACCCAGGAAGGGTTAGAGTAGAAAAGGCCCTAATTCAAGTACTTGCCTTTCTATCCATGACCATATTTTGAATGACTTGAGCCTTTTGTCTTCTACCTATAAAATGGGGGAAATAATTCTAGCCCTATTACCTTCACCAATTTGAAGATAAAGTTTGGTGAAAATGTAACAGAAAGCACTACGCAAACACTCCATGTTTCATTAACCTTTAAATGTTTCTCATATTCAAATAGAAAGCACAAAATCAATAAACTAAGAGTTTTTATAACATCAAAATTGTTTTAGTCTTTAGTTTTAATAGAGAAATATCTGGGAGTTTAGAACATAGGTTTTTAGGCTGCATTATAACTTAATGCTAATTAAAATTTGTTATAGCTCCGTGACCCACTTGAGAACATCAGTATTGCCAGAGTACCAAGTATTATAGTGATACAGTAAGCGGTTTTGACAATTTTTAGTTAAAACTAAATGGTTTACTAGCTTGCTTGTGCTTGATTCCAATGTGTGAAAATATATAGTAAAGGTATTAGAAATCTGATGTATTAAGTAGGGCTTAGAAATTGCCAGAGGCTGATGATGACACCAACGTAGTAACTCAATATCTTCTTTTGACTAACCTTGTTTTTTTTCTCACTTATAAAATAATAAAGGCAAGAAACGGATAACCACCAACATTTATTTCAGACAGGTTCCTTGGATAAGTATGTATTGAGTATATACTATGTGTAAAGTACTGAGCCTGATAAAAAGAACCCAGGAATGAATAAGGCAGAACCTTTTCTCTACAAAAACTCATGGTCCAATGTGGAAGATGTGCATGTAAATTCATGCTGGTGATCAAATGCCATTATCTTAATTACATGAATATAAAACCATAACCTATGTTTTCCAGTGAAGTCAAATTGTAAGTAGAGATAAAATGTCATCGAGAGAGTAACATTTGAAGGGGTTCTTGCAGGAGCAATTTCATTATTTGGAAAAATTAAGGGAAGCACTTCCATTCAAGAGCACAGGAGCAAACTGAATAAACGTGAGTCGGAAACCAGTGATTACTCAAAAGAAAAGAGCATGTCGGTTACTCCAGAGAGGGAACAGAGAGGGAGAGATGTTTCTATTTGCAGGATTACATCACGGGGTCTTGTAAGCCATTCTCTAGGGACAACAGAATGTGTTGAAGATGATTAAGCTAGAGAAGAACACGATCAAGTCTAAGTAGAAAACTGAAGGAATCCAGGGTGGGTAAAAATAAGGGAATGAACACGTCTAAGCCCTACTTTGTACATCAGATTTCTAATTCCTTCAGTATATATTTTCACACATTGGAATCAAGCACAAGCAAGCTAGCAAACCTTTTAGTTTTAACTAAAAGTTGTCAAAACCGCATGCTGTATCACTACAATACTTGGTACTCTGGCAATACTGATGTTCTCAAGTGGGTCACGGAGCTATAACAAATTTTAATTAGCATTAAGTTACAATGCAGCCTAAAAACCTATGTTCTAAACTCCCAAATATTTCTCTATTAAAACTAAAGGCTAAAACAATTTTGATGTTATGAAAACTATTAGTTCACTTTCGCATAAAACATATGGGTTTAGATCGTAAGCCAAGGATGAGACTGACAGCTACTCAGACATCTTTCCAGAGGGTTGAGTGAAACTTGGCCTTTGTCCTTACTGTCCGTGGGTGTGAGTTTCAAGTAACTACTAACATACTTTATGTAAACAATATTTCATTACGGTGCTGAAAAGTGCCATTTTCAATCCAAGAGAGAAGACATTGTTTTGAAGCAGGTGCAAAACTTGGAAAAGAAGGAAGTTGTGCTCACATATTTAACTTTGTGTTTTATTTTATTTTATTTTATTTTATTTGTAACTTTGGGCCGGGGCTGGGTTTGAACCCGCCACCTCTGGCATATGGGGCCGGCGCCCTACTCCTTTGAGCCACAGGCGCCGCCCAACTTCGTGTTTTATTTCGCTCTCTCCGGCCATCTCATTTCCCCACATACAACAGGGAGAAGTGTGACGCTGCGTCTTCAGGGTGTGCAGAAGCTGAGGGTTCGCTGGGTCTCCCTTTGGTAATTTTCTAATTGTTAAACCCTTGCATTGGGGTATTTCTGCAAATTAGGAGATGTGTTAGCCAGACTAGAAAATCAATAGTTAAAGGGACTCCTTAAGGCAATGCTGATGAGTTTATAGAAGAAACAGCCACTGCACTTTGTGCAAGTATCTTTTAAGGAAAGGAAAGATGGAGTTTCATTATTTCTGAATAAGCTCAATAAAGTAAAAAACAATTAGGAGGACCAAAAATCATTGGTAACGATTGGCTGCAGTTGCCGGGCTAATGTTGCACTTGGAGCTGAACCTTCAATAGGGTCTCAAAGCAGGTAGTGAAGAGAAAATAGCTAAGAATGTGCCCTTCAGTTATTGAATAGCACTGTAGACATTTTGTTATCAGCTTAATTGAATAGGAAACAATGAAGACAGAAAGGAAGGATATTTGAGACGCTAAGATTTCCAGAGAAACCTAAGTCTTTTCTATCTAAGTGTTATTCTATTTTACTATAAATCCTGATTTAAGAAAACTAAGAAGTGGTTTCCTGCAGAGCACCGTCTGGCAACAGAACACCGTCTGTAAGAGAGCTGGGTGATTCTGCTGACATATTGCTCAAAAAATACAGCTGAGCAGCTGAGAAACTCGGTGCTCAATAACCCCCCATCCTTTTTACCTGTCAAAACACCATGAGAGTCCGTCTATGGGAAAAAAAGCAAAATATATATATTAAAGAGCCTGCCATAACTCACCTGCCAGAGTGAATGTGGCCAATGCAACGTGCTATCCTGGAGCCAGGTAAGTGTCTCTCAGGACAAGCCATTAAACCGAGAAGCTAAGAAAAGAAACCCAAGGAATAAAAACCCACTAAGAGTGGCAGAATCGCCAGAAAAGGTGAAATTCAGAAAAGTCACTGCAAGAGATGCAAATTAAATTATGCGTGAATGTTTTCTTTTTAACAATACAAATGCATGTGCATATTTATCTCAGTATTAAATGAAATTAAATTAAAAGCTTGTATTGTACAAAGGAACACTTGCTCTGAATGACCTTTCCATCCATATAAAAGAATACTCCAGGAAAGGGTTTATTTTACTGATAACAAAAGCATACTTGAGGAATTCTGTCTTCCTTTAGTGCTCAGAGGTAGCTGGCATTTGTCATCAAGATTCACAATCCGTCTGAGTCAGGTAGACATCAGGTATCAGAATGATGTTGGTCGTAACTGTTAACTTTAAAATTTCCCTACTACGTCCCTGAAAAAGGACAAGTCAAGTTTGCACCAACGTCATGGCTTAGAAGACAGTTATTGGAGTTATAGAGGACCATCCAGCCCCCTCAGAATAAAATTCCATATTCCGCATGGTTCCAAATGATGCTGCTACTAATTTAGATGGCGGTTTATTTCTGGTATACGAGCCCTGCTCTAAGATGAAACATCCTTTGCCTGTGTCATTACAATAGACTTGGTGATACCACACATAGCCAAGTTGGTAAAAGATCTTCCTCGATTACCAGGCATATTCCCCATGATAAAGCATTCTTCTCCGCCATAAGAAGGGATACAGTTGTTATTTAAGTAGTCAGAAAATGATCCCAAGGAGACAAAGGGAACTGTGACGTTCTGTTGACTTTCCACAGTTTATAGGAACATAAAAACAGTCTGAGAAGGACACAAAGAAAACTAAGGTACGAGTGTCTCCAAGATCTAAGACCAAAGAATCATAGTAATCAAAGAGAGGGGAAAAATACCTACATGTCAACTGACAAAAGGCTATTTTCAACAAACATATTTTGGACACATACCACTAAAAATAAAGATCAAATATTCTGAAGAAAAACACTAAATATAGCTTTAAAACTCTGAATAGTAGAAGTGGCTTAGCAGACACCCCAGAAATTGAAACTCCAGGCTGTACAGGTTCTCAGAGCCCCTTTTAAACACTCAGACTTGGCCAGTCTCTTTCTACTCTGGCCCAGACCACAGTGAAAGGCAGCAAAATTTGATCCATTTTGATGTTTTCTGTAAGTCTTAGAAACTACGTTAGTACCTCAGCTGGGTCTCCAGAATACACTAAATTGATGGCTCTATTACCTTTTTCATTACAGAAAAGGATAAAGTCATAATGTACCAGAAATGCACCAGCACAAGAGACACAGAGCTGAGTTCCGAGCAATGTCCCCATTCTCTCCCACTGGCCGCCCTGGCTGCTTTTCACTCTCCCTCTCCATTCCAACTCCCACAACTCTTTATCCATAACCTTCCTCGCTCCTATAAGGCAGTGTGGAAAACTAAGCCTTCTAGTCAAGGAAAGAAGATTTTAAAAAATAGAGTTTTCATTTCTTACCTCATCTACTTTCTCAGCTACATAAGGACTGCTTTCCTCCGGTGTTCATTACCCCTCAATTTCTTAAACTCAGCATGTCCGATGTTAAGAGACCCAGACTTCTCGTAGAGAAAGGAAATGCCTGTCCCTCCTTCCCTAATGCTGATCAGAGTACACACCCTCTCCAATGCTTGAAATCCACGGGCAGTGAACGTAAACAGGATCGCGATCCCCTTACTTGTTCCTGCCCCCTCAAAACCATGTGAGCACTCATTTTTTTTTTTTTAATACCGAGTCTCACTATGTCACCCTGGGTAGAGTGTCATGGTATCACAGCTCACAGCAAGGGCACATTCTCAAACTCTTGGGCTTAAGTAATTCTCTTGCCTCAGCCGCCCAAGTAGCGGGAACTACAGGTGCCTGCCACAACGCCCAGCAATTTTTTGGTTGCTGTTGTCATTGTTGTTTAGCAGGCCCGGGCTGGGCTTGAACCCACCAGCTTCAGTGTATGTGGCTGGTGCCCTACTTACTGAGCTACGGGCACCAAGCCTGCACTCATATTTTGTTGGAATCAATGGTTAAATGTAAAAAGCATTCCCATCCTTTTGCCGTATCTTAGAAGGCTTAACAATTTACCCCAAATGTTTTTTTTCTGATTATTTATAAATGAATACTGTAACACTACTCTGTACCAATTTCACTTTAATAAAGGGGAAGAAGTAAATAGATGATATATATTTAATATACACTTAATACATATTAAATGTAGTGTGTGTATATACATATGTTTTTATACGTAAGTGGCATCACATATATTTATTACGGGCAGCATATATCTTTGTCTAAATACTGCTGTGTCTAGGAGTTCACCTGTTCAGCCTTCCTACTACTTTAGCTCCAAGACAGCAGCTGCTGGCATGGATGCAGAGAGAAAGAAACACTTATATAGTTTCAGTGGGACTGCCAACTAGTGCAACCTCTAGGGAAAACTGTATGGAAATAAAGAACTTAAAGTATATCCACAATTTGATCCAGCAATCCCACTGCTAGGTATATACCCAAAGGAAAAAAAGGTCGTTTTATAAAAAGGACACTTGTACTCAGAAGTCCATGGCAGCACAATTCACAATCACAAAGATGTGGAAACGACCCAAGTGCCTACCAACGTACATGAATGGATTAGAATGTGCATGCTACGGAGTAATCCAGCCATAAAACAAGTGGTGATCTAGTGTCTTTTTGCACAACCTGGAGGAAACTGGAGGCCATTTTCCCAAGTGAAACATCACAAGAACGGAGGGAAAGCCACACGTATTCAATACCAAATCGGAACTGATGAATCAACACATAAGCGCTCATATGGAAGTAAATGCAATGAAATTGGAGGAATTGGGTAAATTCACACTTACTGGGTACCGTGCACACTCTCTGGGTGAAGGACACACGTGTGTAACTTTGACTCCATCTGTACAAAAAAAGGAATGTAAACGTGTACCCTCCAACATTCTCAAATTAAAAAAAATAATACTATAAATGCTTTGCCGTACACTGATGAATCCTTGTGGTCAACAAAAAGAAAGGAAGGAATAAAAATAAAAAAGGCAGCAGGCAGTGATAAGAACTGTATAAGAAATGAAGTAGAGTATGCGGACAGGGAACCTTGCAGGGGTCAAGAGGGCAGCCCTAAGGAGGTACCATTCGAGCATAAAGCCACCTCCTAATATTGCAAACACACCCCAGTATTTTCAAAACGCCTATATGCCTCTCGCCAAAAAAGCTGTTTGAGAGAGAGCATACACTTTGTGTGGGCATACTTGTAATAAACTGAGGCAGAATCCCACGTGGTCAGGTTGGTTGTGAGCCTAACATGACCAAGGCCTCAGCTGGAATAGCATTTACCGCGTCAAGGAATTAAGGTTGACTTTATAAGGCCAATAAAAAAGCCCTTTGGAAAACTGGACAGATACCCATCAGTAACCTTTCCTTATCTGTGGTAAGTGATGAAGGTCACCTGCTGACAGGTCCCGGAATGGAAATGTACTCAGGGACCTCAAGAGAAGAGGAATTTACCCAATGCATACAGGTATCTAATGGCACAGATGAAACTTGGGCTCATGAAAGGCTTTTGAAAAATCCAGCCTGAGAATTCCTTATAAAAAGTTCCAGCAAAACCCCCCTGACTTAAGGCCTACATGGGATCAGAGGTTTACACACAAATTCCTGTATGCCCAAGAAGTTTCTTTATGCCTTGTTTAAAGATCAGAAGTAACAGCCTCCAAAGGTCAAGGCCAGCAAGGGCAGGTATTCAGTCTACCTTGTTCCTCCATAGCCTCAGGCTTCATCAGATACGAACAAAGAAGTAATGGCTGACAACATGTTCTCCATTAAGTTATGTTAAATTGGGTTATGGTGAAAGGGTTACGTCAAAAGTTGTATGTTGACTGGATTATCAGAAGCTAATG
>CAUYQV010096476.1:0-16038 GCA_963574575.1 Galagoides demidoff
CGCCTGTGGTCCCAGCTACTTGGGAGGCGGAGGCAGGAGACTCGCTTAAGCCCAGGAGTTGGAGGTTGCTGTGAGCTGTGATGCCATGGCACTCTACCCAGGGGGATAGCTTGAGGCTCCGTCTCAAAAAAAAAAAAAAAAAAAGAAAGGTCCAGAGGATGGAAGCACTTGAAATCTTCAAGAGAGAGAGCTGCCAGGCATTGCAGGGTGTCCAGGATGCTGTGAAGGTTTTGGCAGGAGTTGAGGTTGGCCAAGTCCCAGTCTGGACTCAGGAGGTCCTTAAATACAGGAGGTAGAGGTGACAAGGAGTTTGCTTTCTATTAGTGCTGCTGGACACCTGGCCTCTCTAAAGACCTAGACAGGGCCAGGCCTCCAAATAAAGCGGAATCAGGCAAACTGAGGTCACAGCATCCTGCCCTCCCCCAGCCACCCCATTAGCATCACCCTGAGGCACAGAAGTGAAATGAAATGATACTTCTCCATTTCTCTCACACATGTAGTAGATGCTTGATACATTTCTGTTGAAGTGAGGTAAAGAAAACCCTAGTTGACTTTTTGCTGCAGAAAGCCCAGGATCATCACTGCAACTATGACACTCTCACACAGAAAACTAATCAAAAGAGGCTCAGCGCCTGTGGCTCAATTGGCTAAGGCGCCAGCCACATACACCTAAGGTGGCAGGTTCGATTCCCAGCCTGGGCCCACCAAACAACAATGATGGCTGCAACCAAAAAATGGCCAGGCGTTGTGGCAGGCGCCTGTGGTCCCAGCTACTTGGGAGGCGGAGGCAAGAGACTCACTTGAGCCCAGGAGTTGGAGGTTGCTATGAGCTGTGATGCCATGGCACTCAACCCAAGGGGATAGCTTGAGGCTCCGTCTCAAAAAAAAAAAAAAAAACTAATCAAAAGAACATTTAAATAAGTCCAAAAATGGCCCAACCAGGAATGTGACCCTTAAAAGAAGAGAATGCACTAAGAAAAGGTATCACAAAGGGTCTACAAAAGTGACAGGAGTTTGAGGCATGAGCTGTGCAGCAGTCACAAACAATAGGGGTGAGGATGTGGAGATGCTGCAGGCCAGCCTTGCTCTCCCAGGTTCCTCTTGCCTGGGGAGTTTAATCAAGCTGCACTAGGTAGGGGCCATGGTCCATTTGCATAGATGGAGAAAACCACTGTCAAGCCACTGCCTGGTCTCCACAGGAATGATGGGAAAGATCCAGTGATCACGTCATCTGTGCAATGCCAGGGAAGACCTTGCTCCTCAGGAACCAGGCTCCACAGACACCTCAGCTCAACCAAGAAAATGTCAGAGAACTGCCCTCTTGGTGTCCCCACTTTCACAAAGGCTCTCAGGAGGTCAAAGTCAGCCCTGTGAAAGCCTGTTCTCATCCCAGACTGGTCTATGTATATCTAGTTGTCTTTGGTCTTAAAAGAACCAGGCAAAAAGGATGTGGGATCTGAAGACGTCACATCCACTCCTGGTGAGAAGCTCCAAACTCACGCCCAGGCATGGGGGACGAAGCTGGACCATGCCAAGCTAAAATCAGGCTGATAGTTTTCTGGCAACTCCGGAAGGCAGGTCCCCTAAGGAGAAGGAGGGAGGAGCTAAAGTGTGGCAGGATTTCTATAAATCTTACCACACACTCGCCAGGGCTCCATGGTGGGGATGCTACACGCACGTGTGCACCAAATTGTAACTCTCTAGTGCCTAAGAGAAGGACTCCTCTCCCAGCCACCAGGAAAACCCCACAGCAGTGTAGACTTTCAAGAAGGTGCTGGACTTCACAACCAGCCCTCCCTTAATGGGCACTTCCCTGGGGAAAGAGGACAGGTACTGACCATGCTCATAGAGCCATGGACTAGGAGCTGCCACCTCAGCTACAATCTATGGTCTTTCTTCCAGATTCTCTTCCCAGAGAGCACTGAATTGAGCCTGGCCCTCCCTGAGACAGACGTCAATGATCAGGGGTGCCAATGGGTACTGTTTCCTCTCTGGTCCTAGGAGTGGATTCCTGCAGAACACAGAATCAAAGTGACACCTGAGAGACTTAGGATTTCCTCACATTCCTTGACGTTGAAGACAACAAAAGTAGTCATAATAGCCACAGTTTTTAGGAGGTGCCAGCTGTCTCTAAAGCTCCCACAACCCTGAGCTGAGTTAAGGATTATCATCCCCAACTGCAGATGGAGGACATCAAGGCTCAGTGAGGCTACTTGACCTGCCTAGAATCCTACACAGCAAGTAAGTGTTGGGCTTGGCTAAGTCCCAGACCATCTTCAGTGACTGGATCTGAAAACCATGCAGGACTTCTGAGGCAGCTGGGCAGTCCACAGGCGCTCAGAAGTTCTGTATGCAGGGACTTTGCTCCCCCCCCACCCAAGGCCTCTGTTTTCTCCTCTGTATTAGGAGGAATATGAAGAGATGTGCTCTAGGTTGCTCCAATGTGCCATTTTGGACTTCTAGTTCCTTGGGCGTTTTCTCCCTTTAAGCATTTCTCTTAGGCACAGTTCACCTTCTCTTCAAAGCTGTTAAAAGTCAGCCCTCAAGGTGAGCTGGGCAAAGTGCCAAGAGCCCCTGAGGCTCTTGGAGGCCCCAGGGAGCACTCCGCACCCAGGGCAGTGTGGGGACTGCAGGGGTGTAGATAACAGAAGGGAGAGAGGGAACAGCAGGGTATAAAGCCCTGGCTCTGGAATTAGACGATCTCAATTCCAATGCTGATTCTGTCAATGATTAGGAGACCGGCTTGGGCAAATTCTTTTTTTTGAGACAGAGCCTTCCTCAGACTGGTCTCAGACTTGTGAGTTCAGTTGATCTGCTAGAACTATAGGCATGAGCACCCACTAAGTCCCCAAGACCTGCTTGGGCAAATTCTTAACCTCAGTTTCCTCAAATGAAAAATGAGGTATCGACAACCCTTAACTTGCAGTATTTGCTGGGAAAGACAGGATGAAATAAAGCTTGTAGGCTTGGCATCTGTAACACAGTGGTTACGGCGCCAGCCACAGACACTGGGGCTGGCAGGTTCGAATCCGGCCCAAGCCAGCTAAACAACAAATGACAACTGCAATAAAAAATAGCCAGGTGTTTTGGCAGGTGCCAGTAGTCCCAGCTACTTGCGAGGATCAGGCAGGAGAATTGCTTAAGCCCAAGAGTTTGAGTTTGCTGTGAGCTGTGATGCCACAGCACTCTACCTAGGGCAACATAGTGAGACTCTGTCTAAAAATAAAAAAAAAATAATAATTTTAAAAATACTTTCCTGTGTTGGTGGCATCTGTAGCCCAGTGAGTAGGGCACTGGCCAGATACACCAAGGCAGGTGGGTTTGAACCCATCCTGGGCCTGCTAAACAACAATTACAACTACAACAACAACAAAAAATAGAAAATAGCCAGGAGTTGTGGCGGGCACCTGTAGTCCCAGCTACTTGGCAGGCTGAGGCAAGAGAATCACTTAAACACAAGAGTTAGAGGTTGCTGTGAGCTGTGATGCCATTGCATTCTACCCAGGACTCTGTCTCAAAAAACAAAAGAAAGAAAGCTTGTAAAGTCCAGTGCCTGGTCACCACCCCCAGTTGCCTGGAGGCCATGCCCACAGGCACTGCTGCTACCTGCTGGGGGTGAGAGGGAACTCCTGATGGGCCTGCCCAAGGCACAGGAAAAGGACTACTCTCTAATACCAAGAACGGATCCCAGATGAGCCTCTTCAGACATGCCTAGGGTCCTGCAGGAATAGATTGTCCTGCCCCACAGCTGGGTGGCTGCCTCCTTTAGAACCTCTGCTGGGCAAGCAGAAGATAAGGCATGGAGTCAGGGCCTAACCTCTCTGTGCCCAATACCTTTGAGACTCTAGGCCAGTGCAGAAACCTCTTGTCCTATATGTAGCTGCAGCAGGACCCTAAAAGTGGGTGAAGATACCTGATTGGACACCTGCCCCCATCATGTCTGCTTTACGCAGGAAAGAAGGTTGGGATGGTGAACAGAATGTATGTGATCACGTAACAGGTACTCTGCCGCTACATGATCCTGTGGGGAAGGCTTGAGCATCCCCATCTCACAACTGAAGAGCCCAATGCCTGCAAAGCCCATGTACCTACTGCCACCCGACCGCACTTGATGTACTAGTTGCTCTCAGAAAAAGATATTTATTTTTTGTTTTGCAGTTTTTGGCCAGGGCTGGGTTTGAACCTGCCACCTCCAGCATATGGGGCTGGCGCCCTACTCCTTTGAGCCACAGGCGCTGCCCAGGAAAAGATATTTATAAGATGAGTTTCATTAAAACATTGTAAAGGAGGAGAGGTCTAAGCACTTTGAAAGGAACTTGCAGTCTTCTTACTATCAATCTTCCTCTTCCTCTTTGTCTGATGACCCAGGCTTTTTATTTATCAGTTCCTGCCCCTGGAGTGTAAGCTCTGTGAGGGCAGGGATGCTTTTAGGTTTTGTTCATCACTTTCCCAGTGCTCATGACAGTGTGTGTAGTATGACCAGAGAGTACATGCTTATTAGGCATTTGCTGATGAAAAGAAAGAGAGGAGAGAAAGAGGGAGGCAGGGTATCTCTGTGAACACATGCTTCTCTCTTAAGCCAAGCACTCGAGAGACACATGCAGGAGAAGATCCCAGTGAAAAGGAGCAACTCACCTGGGCTCAGGATGGGCCAGCGTCCCTTAACATTGCTTCCTTCAGATCAGCGACTCCCTCCTCCAACCATGGAGCCAGAGCCAAACCCCACTGCCCCATGATGAAGGGGTAAGAAAGTCCATCAGAAGTCAGAGAAAAGCCAGGTGCAGTGGCTCGTGCCTATAATCCCAGCACTCTGGGAGGCTGAGGCAGGTGGATTGCCTGAGCTCAGGAGTTCAAGACCAGCCTGAGCAAGAGTGAGACCCTGTCTCTACTAAAAATAGACAAGACAAAAAAAGAAAAAGTAGCTAGGTGTGGTTGGGAGCACCTGTAGTCCCAGCTACTCAAGTCACCGAGGCAAGAGGATCCCTTAAGCCCAAGATTTTGAGGTTGCTATGAGCTATGGTGCCACAGCACTCTACATAGGGCAACAGAGTGAGGCTGTCTCAAAAAAAAAAAAAAATCAGAGAAGGAAGGATTGACCCCAATTCTGGCAGACAACTGCAGGAACCACAAATGTTATTACCAATTTTGAAATGAGCCAGGTGTCACATTTAGTAATAATAGGATTGCAAAGGCTATTGGGTGATTAGAAATGTGTCAAATGCCTTTTATTAACAGCAAGGAATTCCTACAAAAGATGTAGAAGCAAACCCACTGCTCAGCAGAATTGGTCCCAGCGGTAGCCCCTTTCCTAGGCCTCTCTAACCTTCCCATCTCCACCACCTTCTCCGACATCCCTTGCCCTCTCCACAGCCTCTGCAGAGCTGAGGCCCTTAGAGCAGACCAGATAGCCCACCGAGATGGATATGCCAGGCCAAGGGGTGCCTACACATGCCCATCTCTCCCCCTTGAATGGGAGCTCCTCTTGAGGAAGGCCTGGCAGCCTTCTTTTCTAATGGAATGGTAGGCATCTTGGCAGCACTCACCAAATGTCTGTGCAGAGTATATGAATGAATATCAAGGGTGGTGGGCTGCTGATATTCCCCATGGAAATGTCAGATAGCTGAGTCAGAATGGAAAGCCAGTGCCTGTGTGCCCACTGGGATGTCATTTCGTCTCTTTCCTTTCTTTCTTGAATACCTACCATGCAAGGCACTTCTAGGTAGTAAGGGTACAAAAATTAACAAAGTCTGGTTCCAGCCTCTGAGGAGACTAGTCTATGGGGAAATACATATAAATAATCACAAGATAGAGCAGAGCTCCGTAGAAGCACAGAGGGGCATCTTTACAAGTCAGAAGTCGTTTGAGAGCTGCGACTTAAAGTAGGGGTGTCCAACCTGCAGCCCATGGGACTTTTTTGGCTTCTCTGTGGTATCAGATATTACAAAAAGTATGCACAGACATTTATTTATTTATTTATTGTTGCAGTTTTTTGGCTGGGGCTGGGCTTGAACCCGCCACCTCCAGCATACGGGCTGGTGCCCTACTCCTTTGAGCCACAGGTGCCACCCTGACAGACCTTTATTTCGCTTATCAGCTTTTGTTGGTGTTAGTGTATTTAATGTGGCCCCAGACAACTTTTTTTTTTTTTTTTTTTGCAGGTTTTGGCCAGGGCTGGGTTTGAAACCACCACCTCCGGCATATGGATCCAGCGCCCTGCCTTTGAGCCACAGGTGCCACCCCCAAGACAACTCTTATTCTTCCAATGTGCAGCAGAGAAAAAAAAAAGGCTTAGTCACCCCTGCTAGGCTTCAAGTATAAGCAGGTGAAGAAGACGGGGAAGGGTGGAAGGGCATTCTGGGAAGGGGACAAAGGTCATTGAGATGGGTCAGTGTATGAGAACACTGGAAACGTGAGTAGTTTGGGATGTATGTGTGGGTGAGGTAGGGCTAGTGAAGGGAATAAAGTTGATAGGGGTTGAGTGTGGTGGCTCATGCCTGTAATCCTAGCACTCTGGGAGGCTGAGGTGGGTGGATTGTTTGAGCTCACAGGTTCATGACCAGCCTGAGCAAAAGTGAGACCCCGTCTCTACTAAAAATTAGATAAACTGAGACAAGAGGATCACTTGACTCCAAGAATTGGAGGTTGCTGTGAGCTATGATGCCATGGCACTCTACCCAGGGTGACAGCTTGAGACTCTGTCTCAAAAAAAAAAAAAAAAGAAGTTAGAGGGTAGGCACAGACCAGTTAACAGATGTCCTCTGTGCTTGTGTAAGGAGTCTGGACTTATTCTGATAAGCCAATAATTTAAAAACGGAGAGTGCCACGGTCAATTATAAGTTTGTTTTTATTGTTGGGGATTCATTGAGCGTACAAGATACCAGGTTATGCTGATTACATTTGTTAGGTAAAGTCCCTCCTATAATTATGTCTTGCCCCCAAAAGGTGTGTCACACACAAAGACCCCAGCCCCTTCCTCCTTCCCTCCCTTCTCCCACCCACCTTGTTTGTTTTTGAGACAGAGTCTCACTTTGTTGCCCTTGGTAGAGTGCCATGGCGTCATAGCTCACAGCAATCTCAAACTCTTGGGCTCAAGTGATCCTCTTGCCTCAGTTTTTCATTTTTAGTAGAGATGGTGTCTCGCACTTGCTCAGGCTAGACTCGAACTCAGGCAATCCACCCGCCTCAGCCTCCCAGAGTGCTAGGATTACAGGGGTGAGCCACCCCGCCCAGTCCAGTTATAAGTTTAGTGGATAGTGGCAGGGATCCCAGTAATATTGCAGTCATCTAAGTAAGCAATCCTGAGGGCCTGGCTTAGGGCAGTAACACTGAAGCAGGGGAAGGAGGGTAGGATTTCGTAATTAGCTGGATGTAGATGTGAGAGAAGGGGGTTGAGAATGTAACTTTCTTGCTCAGGATACAAGTGCTTTGATGTAAAGCAACCATTAACTGGGAATACAGGAGGAAGAGCAGATTTGGGAGGCAGGTTCAGCTGAATTTGAGTTCTCTGTGGTCAGTCAGGAAAGCATGCTCAAATCCATGCCAGGAGCTCAGAAAGAGGAATGGATGGGGCCAGACAGCTAGGAATAAGAAAACTAGAAACGGCTCAGTGCCTGTAGCTCAAGTGGCTAAAGGGTCAGCCACATACACCTAAGGTGGCGGGTTCGAATCCAGCCTGGCCCCGCCAAACAACAATGACGGCTGCAACCAAAAAATGGCCGGGCATTGTGGCAGGCGCCTGTAACCCCAGCTACTTGGGAGGCTGAGGCAGGAGACTTGCTTGAGCCCAGGAGTTGGAGGTTATGATGCCATAGCACTCTACCCAGGGGGACAGCTTGAGGCTCTGTCTCAAAAAAAAAAAAAAAGAAAGAAAGAAAGAAAGAAAACTAGAAACACAGGGGCAAATACATTGCTGGCTGGCTGCCCATGTACCTAGAACCTTGGCCTGGGGGAGAGGTTTCTGGACACCTCATCTCCTAGGAAGACGAAGATATGGAGAATTGGAGTTTTGTTTGCCTTTGTCAGATGCTTTGACAAAATCATCTAGCCCAGGCTCTTAAGGAATGCTCATTTCTTTATCAAGAACTTCATCATCTGGTACTCATCAGGGTGGACCCCTTGACCTAGGCTTGAACAAAGTTTGGCTCAATATCAAAGAGGCCAGGTGTGGAGACCAGAGAGAATTTGAGTTGAAGAGAGACCCACAGTCCTGGTCCTACATTTCTTGCAGTCTGAGAGTGCCTATAATAGATACCTCCATTTTCCTTGTGAAAGTAGGAAGTGGAAATTAAAGCAATGTTCCCAGGATTGGTATATATTTTGAAGCTCTCAGCAAGGCTGAAAATATCCATCGATACATTTTGAAGTGTAATTTCTACTCCCTTACCAGTCAAAATAATTGAACGAGAAGAAAAAGCTGTTAACGCAGGAAGCATCAGATCCACACTGCCTGGAAATTTACCATTTTAAAGCAACTGAGGGGGTTTTACAGTCAATGTTTACAGTCAGACATGTCCCTCCTCACTGAAGCTACTCCTCTAAAGCCATCAAAGGCCCACCGATCTGGCTTGGACACTGAAATTTTACAGGGTCTGGACCTGATGCCAAAACAGGGAGAATTTTAAAAAAATCATCCTGCCATTTTATCAGCATGTACTACGTATGTCTCGGGGAGTTTCCTCCTGGTAGGTGGCAGGAAACGGCTGGGGCTGTCTGTCAGAGCTCACGGAGCCAGTGGTGGCACAGCCAGGCATATCTTCCTCTCTTCTCTTGGCAGCCCACACCCATGTCCCCCCCCACAGGTTGTCTTTAGGTTAGTCTAGGTTGATAGTTCTGCCCAACATGAAAATGCCTGCCTCTGCCTCCAGCCCAGTGACAGAGAAGTGGCACTGTGTTGCCTTTCACTGCCTCTGCCTGGCTCCTGAATCTCAGCCTGGGGCCCAGCAGGACAGACAGACAAGACCTTGCTGGTTGTCAGAATCTGTCTTCTGCCGGCGCCCGTGTGTGGGTGGGTGGACGTGTGCACATACTCTATTTTCAGTTTGAATTTGACTGATTTATTCTCCCATATTTGTGTCCATTGGAGGAAATTACTAGGTCTTTATCTAATCATTTGTCTTTCCTTCCACTGCTAAATAATATATCTTTACAAAGACCACTACCTAAAGATGGAGCAGTGAGTAAGTTCTTAGGGAAATGGGATGACTGGGAGATGGGAAACTGGGTTTTAGTCCCAGGTATCCCTAGGAGCACGGCATGGAAAAGTCACTTATCTAGGCTTCTTTCCCATATTTGAAATGAAGGGTTTGGTGCAAAAGTACTTAATGTGCTTTCTGGTGCTAGCATTTTAAGATTCTATTTACTTATTTTAATGTTTTAAACATTCCCTGCCTCAGCAAGAATTATAGGCAGTAAAGTAGAATACAGTTTTCTTTATTATCATTTCACCCCCCACACATATCACACATACACATGTACATCCAAACAACTTAAAACTTGATCAAGAATCTGGAAACTTCTAGACCTAAAGAAAAACTGGAATGTATCAGAAAGTGGTATACTAGGGATGCCTCTGAGGAGGGGACCTGAGGACAGGACCAGGAGACTTTCTTTTTTTCTTTCTTTCTTGTTGCAGTTTTGGCTGGGGCCGGGTTTGAACCTACCACCCTTGGTATATGTGGCTGGTGCCTTACTCATTGAAGCACAGGCGCCGCCCGGGGGGCGGGGGGGAGACTTTTATTGCATATCCCTTTGTATCTTTTTTTTTGTCACATGCATTTATTACCTCTTTACCTAATTTTTTTTTCCAGCAAGAGAGTTAGTTCTCAGGCTCGGCGCCTGTGGCTCAAGCGGCTAAGGCGCCAGCCACGTACACTCAAGATGGCGGGTTCGAATCCCCAGGCGGGGCCCGCCAAACAATAATGACGGCTGCAACCAAAAAATGGCCAGGTGTTGTGGCGGGCGTGGTCCCAGCTACTTGGGAGGCTGAGGCAGGAGACTCGCTTGAGCCCAGGAGTTGGAGGTTGCTATGAGCTGTGATGCCATGGCACTCTACCCAGGGGGATAGCTTGAGGCTCCGGTCTCAAAAAAAAAAAAAAAAAAACAAAAAAAGATAGTTCTCTTTTTCTTCTACCACAAGCCTCTCTGCAGTTCAGTGCCCAGCAAAGATGGGGCCCAGTGAGAAGCTGGAGTCAGATGCTGGAAGCCTTCAAACAAGGCCTTGCTGAAGGTGAACGACCCTCTCCGGCTGAGCTGGCCACGGACCCTGCTCCCCTGCCTGCCCCCCAGGCCTGGAGGGGTTCTGTGGATGCACACTGTTGCTAGCAATGCTTGCTGCTGGCACTCTTTTGGGCTGTCAAGCTGCACAGGGACTTCATTTAGGGTGCTCCTGTAAGATTCTGGCTATCTCAGCTCTAGCAACCAGATGGGCAAACAAACCTAAGAATTCTGCAAGGGGGGGATGTGCACCCAGCCTTTGATTCTCCAGACCATGCCATTCCCTTTCAAAGACACACTGCCCCTTTTTTGTTGGTTTTCTGCTGCTAATATGAGGACAGGAACATAAGGGGGAAAAAAGGGGCTAGAAACGAGTGGAGAAGGTCTTCAAAAGCCCCACACCACTTGCGTCCCCTTGTAAGAGCTGGGCTGCAGCATCTCTGGCACGGTTCCACTCCCCTGGTGTTCTCCTCAGCAGCAGACCTCATCAGCTGTCACTCATATCTAGTCTCTAGTCTTCTGCCTCTTTTTCTGATCGTAACCTTGGATGGGTGCTGGCTGATAACACAGCACTCTGTCCCACAGTTCCCGCTGACCCTCCAGAGTTCTTCAATTCCCCTTCCTCTGGCTTACCCACGTGGCTTACTGATGGCACTGCCACACTGTCAAAGGAACAGCTGCCATAGTTGAGTTCCATTTCCTAGGCTGGAACTGTCACCTGTCCCACAACTGAGATTGCCCGAGGTAGGTTCCCAGCCTCCATGCACATTCTCCATACCCTGCCTCTTCCCAGGATCAACACAATTTCTTATTAGTAAATACAAAATATTCATTTCCTTCCTTTATATTATCTTTTATTGGGAATTCAGAGATAAAAGTTATTCATTTTTTTTCAGACACAGTTTCACTTTGTTGCCCTGGGTAGAGTGATGTGGCATCATAGCTCACGGCAACCTCAAACTCCTGGGCTCTAGTGAGCCTCCTGCCCCAGCCTCCTAAGTAGCTAGGCCTACAGGTACCTACCACAATGCCCAGCAGGGACGAGGTCTTGCTCTTGCTCAGGCTGGTCTCGAACTCCTGAGTTCAAGGGATCCTACACCTCTGCCTTCTAAAGTGCTAGGGTTACAGGTGTGAACCACCATGCTGGCCAAAAATATTCTTAAAATTACTCCTATATCTTTTTTTTTTTGAGACAGAGTCTTACTATATCACCCTCAGTAGAGTACTGTGGTATCACAGCTCATAGAACCCTCAAACTTTTGGACTTAAGCAATTCTCTTGCCTCAGCCTCCCAAGTAGCTAGGACTATAGGTGCCCACCACAACGCCCAGCTATTCCTTTTGTTGTTGTTGTTGTCATTGTTGTTTAGCAGGCCCAGGCCAGGTTTGAACCCACCAGCCCCGGTGTATGTGACTGGTGCCCTAACCACTGGGTATGGGCAGTAAGCCAACTCCTAGGTCTTGTACATGGTCTCTGTGGATAGACTGGGAACAGGCTAGTCTGGTCTCTAAAGTCCTAAGCTTTCTCTGCTGGGAGGAACACTTCTGAACACCGCTCTGCGTGCTGCCCATGCTCAGTCCAGCTGTGCTGGAGCACTGAGTACCGACCTCAGATTGTCGACTCCAGAGCCGAACACTCTTGACAAGCAGCCTCTCCTGCCTTCCCAACTGTGCACAGGCCCGGGAGGGGCTGGGCTGTCCCCAGGGTGGGGTCATGGGAAGGTGAAAGCAAGGGGACAACTGAGAAGCCCCAACAGAGTCAGGCAAGAAGCAGCAGATGGAGAGTGGACATGGATTCCAAGAGATGAAAGATACCAAGTATGAGGGAGAAAAGGCAGAGAAGGGAAAGTATAGTAAGCACTGAAACTAGAAAGGCGTGCAGAGAACCGTCCAGAGAGCAGCAAGAGGACACCGACCTTAGTGGGGCTGGGTCACAGGGGAAGAGGGCAGAGGGGTCAGGGTGGTCAGTACTCAAGAGGCTGGAGGCAAGAAAAAGGGAACAACATAAATCTCTTGGAAAGGGTCACTCACCTTCCAAGTTGTTGGGCTTATTGGCTGGAGCAAGCAGAATCTATTTAAAACACGCCAGGCATTTTGCCTCATTCTGTTTCCCTGCCCAGAAAAGGCTGGAGCCAAAGGCTGAGGGAACCATTCCAGCATCAGGACCCCACTTGGACCACACGGCTGAGACCATGAAGATGCCTGCCCCATCCTTCATGACCTCCATGTCTATCTCCCCTCCCTCAAGCTGCCAGGCCACTAAACTCCTGGCATCTTGAACACAGTCCCAGAGGCTGCTTGTGGTAGCCACTTCCACAGGGATAGACTCAATGACTTCCTTCATCCTGTCTTCAAACTTGTCAGAAAGCAGATGCTGCTCCAGTGTGACAGTGCTCTGTGGGGATGCCCAAAGGGAGCCCCTCCCTGGCCGCAATATGCTTCATGGTGACTGGGACACCTTGGGTCGTGAGACCACAGCAAGACAAAGAAGTGAGCATGAAAGGTGGCAAGGATAAAAATGACATGAGGAAGACCAGATGAATTCATGGGCCAGGCACGGTGGCTCACGCCTATAATCCCAGCACCCTGGGGGGCTAAGGTGGGTGGATTGCCTGAGCTCATAGGTTCCAGAGCAGCCTGAGCAAGAGCAAGACCCTGTCTCTAAAAAATAGCCAGGTACTGCGGCAGGTGCCTGTAGTCCCAGCTACTCAGGAGGCTGAGCCAAAAGAATCGCTTGAGCCCAAGAGTTTGAGGTGGCTGTGAGCTATGACGCCA
Source organism: Galagoides demidoff (assembly GCA_963574575.1). Taxonomy (NCBI): domain Eukaryota; kingdom Metazoa; phylum Chordata; class Mammalia; order Primates; family Galagidae; genus Galagoides; species Galagoides demidoff. Next base: position 12,987 of record CAUYQV010096476.1, read on the forward strand.
TGGCACTCAGTGTAGCAGTGAGATTCTGTCTCAAAAACCCCAACAGCCCAGCTTCCTTCCCCAGACTGTGTATCTTTGAGAAAGTATACTCTGGAGAAGATGCAACTCCTTATCCACACACCACAGACAGTACAATGTAGGCTAGCGAAGCCATCTATGTAAGCTCTGTTTCCCACTGAGAGCACTGGGAACGAGTAGTCTTTCCTTCCCTGGCTCTTCAGCCTGAATTATGTAAAATATTACTGTCCTGTTAAAAAAACAGCCAGGCATTGTGGAGAGTACCTGTAGTATGAGCTGCTTGGGAGGCTGAAGCAGGAGGATCATTTGTGCCCAAGAGTTTGAGGTTGCTGTGAGGTATGACACCATAGTAGTCTACCCAGGTGACAAAGTAAGACTGCCTCAAAAATAAATAAATAAATAAATAAATAAAATGTTACTGTCCAGTAAGGCTGAACGTAAGCTCTGGTCTGCATGAGATTTATATTCCTGAAAAACTTAGTATACCAATCAAATCAAATTTTGCTTGCCAGAGAAGTTGGCTTTTTAAAATAAATTTGAGGTCACTCCTAAGTTTAAAGTGAAGGATGGTTTGTGAGGGTGAATAACCTTCCCTGTTCATGTTTGCAAATTTGGCATTTTGAATGTCTGATGTAGATGGCAGGGCAGGGGGGGCTGTGCCTAGAGATTCATCTCGAGTTTGCGTTTAGGTTGCAATTACATATTACTTTAAAACAACAAAGACTCAAGCAGATGATTGTATTGCAGGAGCTACTGCTAAAGTTTCTGAATTTTTAACACTTTTAACAGAAATTTTCAAATACAGTAGAACATCAGTAAGTTGACCACCCAAGAGATTGTAACAAACTGATCAGCACACGGAGCTGGTCAACATAAGGAACCAGGCCTTCTATGCTGATGTGCACATATGGTACATGTCTGGTCTATGAAAACTAATTCAATTAAGAAGGTGGTAAATGTAGAGAGGTGGTCAAATATGGAGGTTCAATTATATATATTAAAAAGTAGAGAGCCTAATATGTGGGTGATTATGAAAGTTTTGACATATACAAAAATCTAGAACATAAAATCCATGTGGATGGAAACAAATGAAACCCTCCTGTAATACCAATTAGCTGAGCAAGATGAAACTTGCATGGGTGAATCAGAAAGGACACTGTTGACTGTGTTTCCTAGAAGTGAAATAAAGAGGCCATAATACAATGTATCTCAAAACTGTCCTAGAGACCCACGTATAATAAACCCAGACTCAGCAATTACCAACTCATGGCCAATCCTGTAAGAAAAATGAATTTTTGAGCTAGCTGACAGAGCTAAATTTTACAGTAAAGGACAAATAGGAGTATGTCCTACTGATATTATGGAATCCAAAAAGTTTCTGCATGAACGCCATAGCTATGAGGGTGTTTGAGAAGGGGTGGAGAAACATATTCTTAAAACCAAAGAAGAAACAAAACCACACACACACACACACAATTGCTCTGAAGGATGCACAACTAAGTATAATACAGGTTACCTTCAAGGAGGGAAAGGCCTGGGGAGACTTCTTTTTCATTATGTTTTTAAAAAATGTTGTCCTAGCTCGGCGCCCATAGTACAGTGGTTATGGCGCCAGCTATATGCATTAAGAGTGGCGGGTCCAAGCCCCGCCCAGGCCAGCTAAACGACAATAACAACTGCAACAAAAAATAGCCAGGCGTTGCGGTGGGCGCCTGTAGTCCCAGCTACTTGGGAGGCTGAGGCAAAAGAATCGCTTAAGCTCAAGAGTTGGAGACTACTGTAAGCTGTGACGCCACGGCACTCTACTGAGGGTGACATAGTGAGACTGTCTCAAAAAAAAAATGTTGTCCTATGTGCATGTATTACCTGTATTTTTATTTTATTATGTTTATTTTTGAAACAAGGTCTCACTCTGCCCCCTAAACTGGAGTGATGTGGTATCATCATAGCTCACTCTAACCTCAAATTCCTAGGCTCAATCAATCCTCCTGCCTTAGTTTCCTAAGTAGCTGGGACTACTGGCACCTACTACCATGCTTGACTAATTTTTCTATTTTATTATTATTATTATTTTGAGACAGAGTTTCACTATGTCATCCTTGGTAGACTGCTGTGGCATCACAGCTCACAGCAACCTCAAACTCTTGTCTCAGCTTCCCAAGTAGCTGGAACCACAGGTGACTGCCACAATGGCCGGCTATTTTGATTTTTTTTTTTTGCAGTTGTCATTAGTGTTTAGCTGGCTCAGGCCAGTTCAAATTCCCCAGCTTCAGTGTATGTGGCTGAAGCTGTAACCACTATGCTATAGACAAGCATAATTTTTCTATTTTTAGTAGAGACATGGCCTTGCTCAGGTTGGTACTGAACTCCTGAACTCAAGTTATTCTCCTGCCTCTGCCTCCCAGGATTATAGGCATGAGCCATCAGACCCAGCCATACCTGTTGCTTAAAAATTAAGTTGTTAAAAGCAAACATCATGAAGCTTTACGATAAACAAGTCCACTAGATGTGAAAAAAGAGCAAACTGCCTGAGCTCAGACCACCAAATCTTTATTACACTTTGACCTGATTTATTGTTTTATAGTAATTTACAGGCGGTGCCTGTGGCTCATTGAGTAGGGCACCGGCCCCATATACCGAGAGTGGCAGGTTTAAACCCAGCCCTGGTCAATTGCAACAACAACAACAAAAAAAAATCCGAAAAAAAAAAAAAAAAGTAATTTTCTCAGCTAGGTTAGTATGTAATTTAACAAAATATAAGTCACCAAGACAGATATCCCATGTAATATTAAAAATTATTGGCTTGGCACCTGTGACTTAAGCGGCTAAGGCGCCAGTCACATACACCTAGGATGGCGGGTTCGAATTCAGCCCGGGCCCACCAAACAACAACGACGGCTGCAACCAAAAAATAGCCAGGCGTTGTGGCAGGTGCCTGTGGTCCCAGCTACTTGGGAGGCTGAGGCAGGAGACTCGCTTGAGCCCAGGAGTTGGAGGTTGCTGTGAGCTGTGAGGCCACAGTACTCTACCCAGG
>CAUYQV010096477.1:0-10658 GCA_963574575.1 Galagoides demidoff
CTGTGGTCCCAGCTACTTGGGAGGCGGAGGCAGGAGACTCGCTTGAGCCCAGGAGTTGGAGGTTGCTATGAGCTGTGATGCCATGGCACTCTGCCCAGGGGGATAGCTTGAGGCTCTGTCTCAAAAAAAAAAAAAAAAAAAGAAGAACTGCCAGTAATAGCATTCTTAATTATCAACAGCCTATAGACATGTCACTCTGAAAGGCTTCTTTAGGACTGAATTGGTATGAAATATACCATTTCTCTGGTACTTTGTTCGGGGGGTGGAGTCATCTAGCTATGTTGCCCAGGCTGACTATGAACTACTGAGCTCAAGTGATCCTCCCACCTCAGCCTTCCAAGTAGCCAGGACTATAGGTGTACATGAAGCCCAGCCTTTTTTTTGTTTTGTTTTTTTACTGTGAAATAATTTGTTAAATTACTGACCTTTTATTTATTTATTTATTTATTTTTCTGAGACAGTCTCATTTTGTCACTCTCGGTAGACTGCCGTGACATCATAGCTCACGGCAACCTTAAACTCTTGGGCTCAAGTGATTCTCTTGCCTCAGCCTCCCTAGTAGCTGCAACTATAGGCACCCATAATGCCCAGCTATTTTTAGAGACAGGGGTCTTGCTCTTGCTCAAGTTGGTCCCAAACCTGTAAGCTCAAGGAATCCACCTGCCTCAGCCTCCTACAGTGCTAGGATTATAGGCGTGAGCCACCATTACCACCACCATTACTCATCTTTTAAAACTGCAGTCAGAAAATCATAATTATATATTGCTAGAGTAGTCCCAAACCTACATAGGCTATGTTTTAAAAAAAAGAATTTTTTTTAAGATGCTTGTTTGAACAACTCAAAGCATTTTCCCCCATAAATATTACAGCAATAAGGGAAACAGACCTGTCCACCAAAGCCTTGTTTCCACAATCTCCTCCTGCTCCAATTTCCTGGACTAGAAGACCATCGGCTCTTTAGGATGCTTCTCATGCTTTTCAGTCTTCCTCAGATGTCTCCATTTCCACTGTGGAATTTTTATAAGTTTTTTTTTTTAAGTTAAGAAATGGTTTACTAACAATTTAGTGTTTTATCACCTAAAATCTACCACTACTTATTTTTATAACACAGATAACACTTGACTAAAATCTACATGAGAAATCATTTTTTAGCAACTAGAAACTTACAAAGGAGAGTATACAAAAATGTCCTACTAGTTTGTGTGTTTAGGGATGTTGAACATAAAAAGCAAGATGATATTTTCAAAAATGTAATAGCTCAAGCATAAAGATGAACGAATTTAAATTTAATACTTTTTGTATAAAACCAAATGGCAGTCTAATACCAGTGGGAATGAGTATTGAAAACCACATACATGAAACATGATTACAATGTAAACTCTTTGGTTTATTTATCTTCTAAGCCCCCACGTTTAATACAGAATTTTAAAACTTTCCCAACTAAGCACAGTAGTACTAATATTTTATATCTAAAAAATCTGTACTTCAGGAATACTTCATGAATTTTCACAGCTGTCAGGAAAGCTTTAGAAAGAAAGGGGGGGTTAAAAGATAAGATAAAACTCTAAACAGTAATACAGTATAACCCACCTAGTCAAGTGGTAAAAATAAGTGTGCACCAAATACTGGCTTGAACTTTATGCCTCTATATTCCTCTACTTTTCTATTTTAAGACTCGTTCACATGTAGCATCTCATAGTTTCATCAGTCCTTCCAATTACAAACAAGTAACATTTACTTCCTTCCCATCATGTCCCACATAACTGAGTCCTAAGATGTCTTAGAGGCGAACCTCAAATATTGTGTCACATTTATATATAAGGCATTGGTTTTAACTTCCGTTGGAACATGAAAACTTTCACTAGAGTGGGTAAAATGTTCAGAACAATTTTCCAAAGCTCTCCTTGGGGCCACATCAGAATGCAATAGTGCCATAAAATGTGGAACATACATTACTCATATTTGATTCTCTCTACCAGGGGTTCTTCCTTGTAATGGGAAATAATCTGAATCAGGATGCAACAGTTGATAAGAAGGAAGAATAAACCAGCTAACCAAATGAACAGAAAGGTGTTCTTTCCTTGAAACTCTAGAACATATGCAGGGGCTAGCCATAAGGCCTGCCCTATAAACCACAACATTAGGAGAACAATGGCTCTTTTCCAAGGCATCCTGACTAGTGGCATCACAAGGGGCAGTAAACAGAGATACCAAAGAAAGTACTGGGAGGTGCAGACTTTGTTAAAGGTCACAAAAATGGATGTATGAAGAAAACAACAAAAGACAAGGTCTCTGTAATAGGCGAAAGACACAGCTGAGAGCAAGATGAACTGTGGCAGGAATGCGGCAATTCCCAGGGTAAAACTCCATTTGCTCTCTGCAGTCAAATACAACATGTAGAAGTATGGAGAAAAATTGTGACGGATATCCCGCCTAGTCAGGTGGTAAAAGTAAGTATGCTCCAAAAATTCCCAACCATATTTATAGTAAAAACCAAAGCTCAGGGCAAAAAATGTGAGTCCAGCAACTGCTACAAAGACCAACACAGCCCAACTGCACAGTCTCTTCAGGAATTCGTACAAACGAGCCTGGAAAGAATACCGGGATTGACAGAGGCCTTCTTCACAGTCGCGTTCTGGGAGCAGGTGGAGGGCTATGGGAAGGATATAGGTCACCGGATACATCTTCATATGCACCGCAAAACCATAGAACACAGCTGCGCATGCGACCAGTCTTTTCTTTATTAAGTACAAGACCATAAGGACCAGGGAAGCGACGATCGAGTCAGCATTGCCTCGGCTGGACACTGCCATAGGTAGGGGGTTAAGAAGCCAAAAGGCACAGTAGCCACAAGCCTGGCGGCGCCTCAGCCCTTTCAGAAGCAGGAGGCGGTAGAGAAGGAAGGCGGTGAGGAGGTCACAGCTGATGAAGAGAAACTTTCCAAAGAGTTCGTTGAGGTAGATGTTGGGGGTGAGGAGCCAACCTAGCAGGGGAGTGTACCGGTACGTCGCCCGCAGGTAAGGGGAATGCCCCTCCGAGATGAAGCGCGCGGCGTCCGTGAAGACCTGGTAGTCTATGTCTGTATACCTCACGCGCAGGGTCCAGTCCTGGAAGACCCCGTAGAAAACCAGGGCAACTCGGGCAAGAAAGGCCACGCCAAACACCCCGGAGGGGGGCACCCGCAGGTTCAAGAACCATTCTCCCCAGTGCTTGGTCGAACCCATGACCTGACTGCGCCACAGCCGCTCAGCCCCGGCTCCAAACCGCCTTCGCACCTCTAACCTGCGCTTTGGTTCTCGGGCTCAGGATGGCAGCGCATCTCCCACCTGCCGGAGCTCCAACCGCCCCAACTGCTGGACCATCACTTCCGGCATCAAGCCCCGCCCCGCCCTGCTTCCGGTAGCAGGTTCCCCGCCGGGCTCTCTGTTGTCCTAGTGGGAGAATTGCCTCCTCCGGGATTGGCTGCCTCGCTTCCGCTTCTTGGTCCGGAGGAGGCGGGATTTCCGTTCCCTGGATAGGCGGGAAAGCCGGCTCTGGCTTGTATTTTTGCGGAGCGGAGTGTGCTTTTTTTTTTGGTGAGTGACCATCCCCTCGTTCCCCACTTCCGACCCTCAAAGGCGGACTCCCGACCTGGGGTCCGAGTGTGAAAAATGTACGAGTGAAAGGAAAATAAATCTGAGGTGGTTTCTCATGCTTTACTTCACCAGCTCGCGGGTATTAGCACCCGAGCCCGGAAAGGATGCGTTAACAGGAGCCTAGCATGTGTGGGTGCAACACGTGGGGCAAACTTACATTTAAAAATCACTAGTTGGTTATGGCCACGGAAAGGAAGCCAAACTCTGTAAAATTTGAGGAGCATGACCCGAAGCCACTACCAAGAAGCCTTGCGCAAGTACTCCTGGTAGTGGGGTTACAGTTTGGTTTTATACATTTCGGGAAGATAGGGATTACAGGTAGTCTTAAATCAATACGTGGAAAGTGTGCATTGGCTTGGGCCAAAAAGGCGGGGCTTCTCAAGGTGAGGGGCAGTGTCCACTTGTTATAGGTAGGTTTAAAGATTCTTCAGTGACAAATGACTAAAAGAGTTAGGCTCTGTCTAAAAGACTAGAAGTCAGAGAGGAGTGCTGAGTTAAGATAACTGTCTGTTAATTAGAGACAAACTGCAGGACATATGGCCAGCCCCATGTGGTCTGTTATGTATATTGGGGACCTGGAGGTAGGTTTTTACATAGCCTTAAGCCTGTTAATGAGTCACAAAGGATGTCTTGATGAGGCTCGTCTGATCTTCTTTCTCATAGCTAGCAATTCAGATGTAGGGATCCTCTTGGCCAAGAGGGAGATCCAGTCAGTCTGTCGTGGCGGGTGGGGGGGAGGGGGAATTAAGATTTTAAGATTTTATTTTACTTAACAGTTATCTGAGATTCAGATTTAAGGGATAGCTTATATTTCATCCAACAACACTCGGTGGAAGAGATGAGAAGGGGGACAGGGAAGCTTCACTGAATTCCTAAACTTTGTCAAGCCCAGGCTCAGTACCTTTGTGTTTGCCATTTCTTCTGCCAAAGTTGCCCTCCTGCGTCACCCTGCAGGCACCTACTCTTCATGCTTCAGCTTAAATGTTAACTCTAGAAAGTTTATCCTACCTCTCAGCTGACTTTTTGCAGAGGGATTTAGATGCTAGTCCTCTCCACTGTCAGGTCAGCTGGACGGTGGCAGAAGGGATCTGAGTTCCAGAAAATCACTCACACAGAACACTCTGTCCTGACATGTCAAAGTTGTGTCCAGTGTCTGTCATCCCAGTGCTCCAAAACTTGCTGGGCATTCTTTCATTACAGCATTTGTCATGCTGCTTGTAATAACTGGGATTTTTTTGTTTGTTTCTCTCTCCTAGTTTTTCATCAGGGCACTTTGAGTTCCTTGAAAACAGAGATAATGTTCTTTTCTGTATCTCAGCACCTAATATAGTACCAAATTTAGACATAGTAGTAGTCATTCAGTAAAAGTTGAATTGATCTTGTACATTTCTCCTATCAGAATAGTTTTAGAATGGCATCCAGAGAGTGCTTCCAACCCCCATTTCCTTTCCTTTCCAAATATTCTTTACTGTGTCAAGGTCTGCCTCCCCTTCACCCACCCCACTCCAACCCTACTGCCGTGAATTGCTCACTAAGGACTCCAGCCCATTAGCTCTTTCCCTTCTGTGGTCGCTTATTGCACCTACAGTCTCCATTACAGAATTTGATACTTTATTTTATATTGTATTCGTAGACCTCTCAATGAGATTGTAGGGTTCTTGAGGATAGGAGTTATATCTCACCCTTAATATTTTTCAGTTCCTCATAATTTATTGTATTCTTAGGTACATGGTATGTTTAGTAAATACTGACTGACTGGATTTTACAGATTGAGCCTGCTTCCTAAGGGAAGTCTTCTTAGACTAGCATATAGAGAGGAGGTGACTTCATCTGGTCTGAACTTGCAGCTCTCAGGACTCCACTCCTCCACCCTACAGTTCACAGTGTTATTCTTTGGATAAACCATATTAATCTTACACATTTCACATTCATTCTGCTATCTGTCCTTTTATATGCTTTGGTTTAATTGTATATCTGGGGGAAATAATTATGCCTTGATATAATTAGATCGATAATTCTAACCATTTTTTTTCTTGCAGTACTTTGGCCATTTACACAGTGGCAGCACATCACCATTGAGATGATAATAATTATGATAATGATGATTTATAATAGCTGTATTCATTGAGAACTTATTTGCATTGTTCCAGGCATTATACTAAAAACGTTTTATGTAAGGTAGATGTCCTCACCTTTACACATGAATCAAGGCTCATGGAGAGTACGTAATTTTCCTAAGTTACATAGCTAACTAGTGATATTGCTGGAACTTAAAATCCAATCTGTCTGACCCAGAGTGTCTTAATCACTATGTGACTGACTTCCCAATAAAATGTTGATTATGAATTCTAATTTTCCTGTCTCCTTTCTGTGATCTCTTGTCTGAGTCTTTCTGATATTCTCTCTTAGTGTGACTCCATCTCTGATTTATTATTTTCCTCTGCAAGTGACAGATAAGTAAGGCTTAGCCCCAGAAGGTAGAAAATATGGGAAGTAGATGTCTGAAAATTAACTAAGGATTCTTCTGGTTGACGGTATGGCAGAAAGGCCTCAGCCAATCTGTCTCAATATGGTTTATATTGTACAGGAGGCACCAAATCGGGGTATATAAGGAAACAGCTAATCCAAAGAAATTAAGCATGTCACCAAAGTCAGTCAAAGGAGCAAGATGTAGATAGTAGTTGTGGGAATAAAGAGACTGGAGTCCTATAAAACACATTGGTCAGAGAAGTCCAACATTAGTTACTATTTCTAGTTGAGACAGAGGCATCCCAGTCTATAGATCTCAGGTTGGGCTTTTTCTTAGGGACTCTATTATAATCTTACCTTTCCCTGAAAGAGCCACTTTTTTTTTCAAGTGCTAAACTGTTCATTTTACCTCTTGGACTATTACAGTCTTTCTTAATCCCCCCTTTCACTGTATGTCATCTAGAGCCAGTGGCCAGGGAGAGCACACATATGCATAGCTCATCCCTAGATTTCTTAGGACCTTGAACTTGTTCACTGTGCTGCATGTGCTCTCATTATCCTTTCAGGTCCACTGTCCCTCTTTTTTACCCTGACCTATGCTCCAAGAGGTTATGCTCCATGGGCAGCTTCACTCTATCTCCCTTGTTTTCTTTCTGCCTTCTCGTCAGAATAATCCCATGGGAGGCACTGGCAGATCTTTGGCAGTGTCTGTGTTTCCTCTACCTAAAGCTCTTTTTGAAGCCATAGCCCTCTCCCTTAGGTGCGCCTGGTGCGCCTGTCACGGTTCCAATAACTGTCCCTTCATGTCTAAAGCTGGTAAAGGCATCTTAGTGTGCTTTACTATCTCTTGTTGATTTATTAAACCTGCCCACACCTTTGTAAATAATCCCCTCATTAAAACATGTCCAATTAGCCCTTTGAGTATACCATCTGTTTCCTGCTAGAACCCTGATTAATTCACACACTTTTTTGGTAGACCTTGTTCATATATCTTGTTTTGTAACTTTTTTTCAATCTACTCCTGATTCTTCCTATGCCCAGGATCCTGCACCTTAGTTCAAACCTTCAACAACTCAATTTAATAATATATATTGAACACCTGTACTATTCTAGGATCTATGGTAATCACCTTTCCCCCAAGCTTTTAAAAGTCTCTTACCTGGCTTAGTGTTTCCTGTTTCAATTCTATTGCCAAATTAATGTTCATAAATAATATAATGCTTTGCTTAGATTCTTTCCTTCCTCAAATATCTTTTGCCTGAAGAAAAAATAGTAACTCTAGGGTGGCGCTGTGGCTCAGAGGAGTAAGGCACTGACTGCATATGCTAGAGGTGGCAGGTTCAAACCCAGCCCCAGCCAAAAACTGCAAAAAAAAAAAGATAGCTTTACCTTAACTTTTCATCTTATATACCTATAAAACCTTCTGTTCTAGGTTTACTATCTGTTCCCTAAATATTCCTTGTGCTTATTTCCGATGATACTTTGCTTATATTGTACCACCCACAAAGAATCCTACTTCTTTTCACTTAAATGCTATTTGTCCTTCAGTGTTGAGCTCAAACCTCAGCTCCTCTAAACTCTTCTTAGAACTTAACAGTGGAAATGGTCTCTCCTTCCCAGTGATGTTTATTGTCTGTTCTATTTTTTAACAGTTAATTATATCATGTTTTGTGAAATATGTTATCTACATCTTGTATGGTCATTTAGCAGGATATACCAGCTCCACTGCATACTTTAGGCAAGTTCTTTCCTTCCTTTCATTCCTTCCCTCTTGCTACACTTATTGTAGCATCATATACGCCAGGCACTGTGTGAGGCACTGAAATAGTAACTAATGTTGGACTTCTCTGACCAATGTGTTTTTGTGTAGTGACAAAACCCCTAATGTGAATCCCATTCACTTGACACATAAAGTCTAGTGAATGAGAGAAACATTGGTCAAATAAATTCACAAGTAATATAAAATTGCAGCTGTGTTAAGTGTTATATCTTTTAGTAGGGTTTGATATAAGATGGCATCATAAGAATTAAGCAGATTGGGGATTGGCCAATAGTAGGGAGAGTTCCACAAAAGGAATAACAGATGGGAAAACCCACTCTTGTCCTCCCACTGATGGTATATATCATGTCTTCTATTTCTTTTCTTTTTTTTTTTTTTTGAGACAGAGTCTCACTTTGTTGCCCTTGGTAGAGTGCTGTGGCATCACAGCTCCCAGAAACCTCAAACTCTAGGCTCAAGCGATTCTCTTGCCTCAGCTTCCCAAGTAGCTGGGACTACAGGCGCCCACCACAACACCCAGCTATTTTTAGAGACAAGGTCTTTCTCTGGCTCAGGCTGGTCTTGAACTCCTGAGTTCAAGTAATCCACCCACCTTGGCCTCCCAGAGTGCTGCAATTATAGGCATGAGCCCATGTCTTCTATTTTGTCATTAGCCGAATGGTACCTTCCATGTAATAGGAGCTCCAGTAAATATTTGCTGACTTTTCTTGAATCTTGTGTCAAATATGTTCTAACTAGACCACTTAGATTGATACCATCCCTTGCCTAGTGCCTATCCCTGTGACATATTTTCCATGGAGTTCTCACTTTTTTTAGAACATGCTGTGAATACTATATCTGATACTAGTATATGCTCCTTGTTATATTACCTGTAGTATATTATTTGTTATATGTTATTGGTTTTTTATCTCTCTTTCCTCACAAGTTTGTAGGTTTCTTCAACCTCTCAGGAACTGTACACTTCATGTATTTTTTTTAAGACAAGAGTCTCACCTTGTCACCCTGGGTAGAGTGCTGTGGTGTTGTAGCTCACAGCAACCTCAAACTCTTTGGGCTCAAGTGATCCTCTTGCCTCAGCCTCCCAAGCAGCCGGGACTACAGGCACCTGCCACAACACCTGGCTGGCTTTAGAGGTAGAGTCTCTTGCACAGGCTGGTCTTGAACTCCTGAGCTCAAGCAATCCACATGCCTCAGCCTCCCAGAGTGCTAGGATTACAGGCCTGAGCCACTGTGCCCAGCACCAGTTTATGTATCTTATATACCTCACATAGTGTTTCCTAAATGTTATATATAAGTGTTTTATTTGTTTGTTTTAGAGACAGAGTCTCACTAAGTCACCCTGGGTAGAGTGCCCTGGTGTCACAGCTCATAGCAACCTCAAACTCTTGGGCTTAAGTGATTCTCTTGCCTCAGCCTCCCAAGTAGCTAGGACTACAGGCTCCTGCCACAGCACCCAGCTATTTTTTTTTTTTTTTTTTTTGGTTGTAGTTGTCACTGTTGTTTGGCAGGCCCAGGCTGGGTTCAAACCCACCAGCTCCAGTGTATGTGGCTGTCGCCCTAGCCGCTGAGCTATGGGCCCTGAGCCTATGTAAGTGTTTTTATTATGATGATTAGAGATCCAGTTTTTTCCCTCCTCCTCCTCTGTCCTTCCACTTCTGGGAAATAAGAGCCAGTGACTATAAGATCTGTTGCTTCTCCTCAGAGAGAATTTGGGGCTGGGTATTGACAACCAGACCTTTCTCAGGCTAGTGATAGATAAGGTAGTAAAGAAATCCATTTATTTGAGATTTGAGGAGGAATTGCCTGATAGGCAATAAGGGAATAGTATATAGAACCTTGGGAACATATAAGGAAAACTGGCAAAAAGTCTATATGATAGCACAGAAGGGAAATTGAGCTTGTGATCACTGGCCAAAAGGCACAATGCCCAGAATCCAAAGCAACTTGGCTTTGGTGGATTAACAATAAACTGAGCTAGTTTAATTTTCAGATTCCCAAGTCTTAGTAATTTTTAAATCTTGTCCCTTAAAAACTTAATTCAAAGGTACTTAATTTAAAAAATCCTAAAGTTAATGAGGAAGGTGTACAAAGGGAGTGGAAGGAATGGGTGATGTCAATGAAAAGCATGTCAAGGAAGAGGCCTAGCTGCATCGTCAGAAGTTCTGCCCACACAACCTAAGTCAACCTTTCTTTCCCATATGTGTGCCTGTGTAACTCAGACCTTGATAACAGCATTGGTTTAGATTTCTAAAAGAAGCTAGAATGACAACCACAGAAGCATCCGTTTTATTTAGTAGCTTGTTCTGAACAGAGAGAAATAAAATAAAACAAACCAAAAAAACCTCACACCTTTTTTCCCTAGGTACATTTGACCTGGTTTAGTCTTGAATGCAATGAATGGAAAAACCATCCCTAGAGACTTCTGCTTCCGTAGACTTGGCCGTCACTGGGCCTGGAGGTGCATGCTAACTTTACAGCAAAGGTAGTGTGTTATTTTACAAACAAACCAGGTTAGCTAGTGGGACTAGAGGACCAGGGTAGCAGCCTTGGGAAGGGCTCAGTGTCCCTGGCTTGTAACAAGAGTATAACTGGCTTCTTTTTGCTGCTCAGACCTCATAGTGAAATCCCTGGGTGGTCCTATTAGCTGATGGGGGAAAAGGGGATAATGAAGTGAAGCAGAATACAGGGATTTTAGAAGCCTCTTGTGAAACCACACCAACCCCTAGGGCAGCTGATGGCTCCACTCCATTTTCATACTGAAGTATCAAAACTAA
>CAUYQV010096478.1:0-12123 GCA_963574575.1 Galagoides demidoff
TGGACATTTATTTTTTTATTTTTTTTATTAAATCATAGCTGTGTACATTAATGCAGTCACAGGGTATAGTGTGTTGGTTTTGTATACGATTTGAAATATTTTCATCAAACTGGTTAACATAGCCTTCATGGCATTTTCTTAGTTATTGTGTTAAGACATTTATATTCTACATTTAGTAAGTCTCACATGTACCCTTGTAAGATGCACCAACCACACCTATGGAGCTCTTTTTTAATTTATTTTTTAGCTGTGCTAGTTAGAAAGAGAGGAAATTTCAGTATACCTGAATTTTCATATCCCACTTTACTTAATAATCCTGCACACCTTGAAGCAATTAATACTTAGAGCATTTTCACATAAATGCTCCTCTTATGCATCAATTTACTTAATTGACATTTATTGGCACCTACAATGTGGTAGACACTGGAGCATCACTCATAAATTGAGCATGTTTTTATTGAGCGCCTACTATGTGCCAGAGGACTGAAAGTCACTCATTCATCCAACACATACTTATGAAGAACCTGCTATGTACCATGACCCTGGTGCTTCCTTCATTCATTCCACACAGATTCACTGAGCACCTGCTATGCACTAGGACACTGAGGCATTGGGAGCAGTGCATACAGTGAATAAAGGTCTCTGCTCCTGCTCCCATGCAGCTCTTATTTTCACAGCAGTGCAAGTTGGCCTGTAATAGCCGCCCCCCCCCCATTTTACAGCTGAAAGAACCGAGGCCTAAAGAGGTTAGGAGAGGATCCCAAGGTGCCATGGCTAGCAAGTGGCAGAACCATACCCCATCCCAAGCCATAAAGATGTTCTCTGGGTGAGGTGACATATGAATTGTTATTAATATTAACTCTGTGTGTTATATCACAAGCTCTGGAAAAGATTATAAAGAAGGCTGGTCCTGGTTGTGGGGTCAGTTAACTTGGGGTTGCAATCCCATCCCTGCCACTTCCCAGCTTTGTGTGCTTGCAGAGGTCACCATGCAACCTCTCTGTGACTGGAGTCATAATCCCTGCCTCATGGGGTCCAAGGAGGGCAAGAACTGACAGCGTGTTCTCCCCTGTATCCCTGGTTTCCAGCATGGTGCTTGACACACAGAAGGTGCTCTGCCATGGGTAGCTGTGGTGGTTAATGGACTATCTCCTTTACTCAATGATGGGACTGGCCCCAGAAGGTATGCCAATTGGCTGTTCCTTTTTGGACCGACTATGGGGCAGGCAGTGCAAGTCCCCAAGATCTTTCTGGAGCCTTGCCCCCTCCCATCCTGTCCACACCTGTCTCCCAGCAACTTGGAGAGCCTTGTTTTCATCATCCCTCCCCCTGGTCCAGGTTCTGGGAGGCAAGCAGGGCAGCAACCTGACTAGCCACTGTCTACCCGTCATGCAATGCCAGTGGAGTCCCATCTGAGCCTCACTACCCTGTAAGGACAGCTGGGACCAAAACATAAAAGTCTTCCTCAAGCCCTTGGATGAAATTAGAAACGATGTATTTGGAGTGTCCAAAGCTGGGACAGGAAAGGACAGGGAAATTCAGCTTCCTACAGCAGAGCTTGGGATCGTCACCCCAAAGCCTATAAGAGGATGCCTTAACTCAGATTAAAATATGCCATCTCAACACAGAAAGGAGGGGATCGAGGACCCTCTTACCCTGATGGACAGGACAATACAGACAGGAGCCAAACAAGCAGTCACAGAGCTGTAGGTGGCCCTCTGCAAGGTGAAGCCAGGATGAAGCACTCAGCCCAGCACAGTGGGCGGCTTCTTTCTCTTTCCCGCTTCCCTTCCCTTCCCGACCCCTCCTCCCTCCCTCCTCATGCTTCCCCCACCACCTCTCCTCTCCAGCCCCCCAGGAATCTAACTGTAGGGCTTGTGCTCCTGCTTCAAGCTCACGTGCTGAGGCTTCAAGCCATTCTGGAAAGGTGGGACTCAGTGCACTCCGACCCCAAGACCTTGGGCCTTCACCACCTTCCCTGCCCGCAGCCTGGATCTGCCACACCTCGTGGAAGGCATTGCACCCCCATGGGCCTGATGAGCCTATGCCCTCTCCACCTGGACAGCAGCATTCACAGCCACCCTGCAGGGTCCCAGGGCTCTGGCTGCTTCTCCACGGGCCCCAGCCTGCCTCACTCACATGGCAAAGCTGAAGAAAGGGGAGCCTCAGCAGGGCTGGCAGAGCCCCGGCAGCACATCCCTCTCTCCCTTTGGCCTTTGCCTTCAGTCCCTTCCTCCCCCTCCTCTGGACCCCTCCTGCCTCTTCCTCAGCCACCTCCCCAACCCATCCCCCTTGCTCCTCTCTTGTGTGTCCTTCTTCCTCTAACCCTCCCTCTCTCCTTCTTGCCTCGTCTCTTTGCCCTCTCTCCACTTTCTTCTTCCTGCCTCTTCCTTGTCTATGTAGATTGAATCTACAACATTTTCGAGTACCTGCTGGGTGCTGGGTTCAGTATTAACTCAGGAGATGCAGAAATGACAGTCAGGGCTGGACGTGGTGGCTCATGCCTGTGTAATCCCAGCACTCTGGGAAGCAGAGGCAGTAGGATCAGCCTGCCTGGGCAAGAATGAGCGAGACCGCTGTCTCTACAAAAAATAGAGAAATTACCTAGATATTGTGGTGGGTACTAGTCCCAGCTACTCAGGGGGCTGAGGCAGGATGATTGCTTAAATCCAGGAGTTTGAGGTTGCTGTGAGCTAGGCTCCTGCCGTGGCACTTAGCCTGGGTGACAGAGTGAGACTCTGTCTCAAAACTAACAAAAGAAAGAGAGAGAGAGAGAGAAAGGAAAGAAAGGAGGAAAGGAGGAAGAGAGGAAGGGAGGAAGGGGGGAAGGGGGGAGAGAGAGAAAAAAGGAGGGAGAGAGGGAGGAGGGGAGGAAGAAAGAGAGGAAAGAAAGAGAGAAAGGAGGGAGGGAGGGAGGGAGAGAAAGAGAAAGAGAAAAAGAGAAAGAGAAAGAAAGAGAAAGGAGGGGGGAAGAGAGAAGAACACTCAGCAGGGTCCTGCCAGGCCAGGCATCTGCTCTGTGAGTGCCTTACCTCCCCCTCTCATGCTTTCTCTTTTGTGTCCTTAGCTCATCTTCCCTCCTCCTCCTCTTGCTCCTCTCTTCCCTCTCTCTCTTCTTGTTATGCCCTGGTAACTGTAACCACTGGTGGTGGTGGGAGCCTGGGGGAACAGGACAAGACAGCAGAGTTCTAAGCTTTGGTGACAGGAGCCTCCGACGCTGCCACCCTCACGTGTCTAGGACACATTCGTCACACCCACCTCCTTCTAGGGCCAGGACAGAACGGAAATGACTTTTGTCAGCTCTGCAGCAGCCCACTGCCCCTGGCAGCTCCAAGCTGTTTATTAAAAAGGAAAAAAAAGAAAAAAGAAAGGAAAAGAAAGTAGAGACCTGTGTGAATGCCTATTCTGAAGCAATAATGTTGACAAACACACCCTCAGGTCATCATAAAGCAGCCTCTATTTCCTCTCTCAGCCTGTGTCCAGTGCTGGGAGCCAACCCTTCCTCTTACAAATGACAAGATTCAAGGTCACTTGCCCATTCATTCTTCTGAGCATCCCTCTTTGAACTTCAACTGAGGCTTCCACTGAGTCCCAATGAAGGAAATGGCTGGACTCTGAAGATCCAGAGATTAGGAGTAGTGATAATGATCACACTTCTCTGTTTTTGTATGTGTGTGTGTATGTTTAAACAGAATCTCACTCTGTCACTCAAGCTAGAGTGCTGTGGCATCATAGCTCACGGCGACCTCAGACTCCTGGGCTTAAGTGATCCTCCTGCCTCAGCCTCCTAGCAGCTGGATCTATAGGCTCTCACCATAACACCTGGCTAGTTTTTCTGTTTTCAGTGGAGATGGAGTCTCACTCTTGCTTAGGCTGGCCTTGAGCTCATAAGGTGAAGCAACCTACCTTCCTCGGCCTCCTAGAGTGCTAGGATTACAGGCATGAGCCACGGTGCCTGGCCACCCTTCATTGTTAATGGCTACTCATGGACAGCCATTCATTATCAGTCATTAATTGTTCACCATAACCATCAACTGAGGATGAGGTGCCAGACACAGTACCAAGGGCTTTTCTTTCATGCTCCTAGCTGCCCCATGAGGTCGGCACTGTGACCAGGGCGGGGCATTGGAAGGTGTACTTTAGGTGTACTTTAGGAAATGGGAACAGCAAGTGCACACCAGGAAGTGGGGGGGGGGTCTTGGCCTGTCCCAGGAAGCCAGTGTAGCTGAACACAGCGGGATGGGGGTGGGCAGAGCCCAGGAGGAGGACAGGCAATGGTGAGGAGAGAGAGGCGCAGCTCACCTGTACCAGCAGCTTGACCCCCGTCCTCCCCGCTGTCCCTAGATCATAGTGTCAATTCTTCCCCACCCATCTGACATGGCAAATAAGAAGAGGCGATGATCCCAGCCCCTGTGGGTGTCATCCCGCCAGCCCCAGAGGAGGCAGGCTTGTGGGATGTTGAAGCTGTGTCCTCAGGAGCTCCGGAAGGCAGTGTTTAGGTGCCTGCCTTAGTCTGTTCTGGCTGCTATAGCAAAAATACCGTAGTCTGGGAAGCTTATAAACAGCAGAAATTTGTTTCTCACAGTTCCGGGGGCTCAGAGAAGGCCATCTTCTCACAATGTACTCACAGGGTGGAAGGGGGAAGGGAAGCCCTCTGCGATCCTCCACAAGGGCCTTGCTCTCATGACCTAATCACTTCCCCAGAGGACTCACCTCCTAACACCGTCACACTGGGGATTAGGTTTCAGGATGGAGGTTTGGGAGGGCACCAGGTTCAGACTATTGCATTCTCCACCCACCTCCCTGGAAAAGGCCCTGACCCCTCCCCTTCCTTCCCAGACCCTTCCTCCAGGGACCTTTGGCTCGGCTTCCTCTCCAGACTCAAAGCCGCTGGGGGCATTGTGCTCAGCTCTTTTTCTCCTAAACTGTCCCTTGTGTTCATGGGTAAATGTGGCAGTTTCCAACCAGGTGAGCAGGAAGTCTTGTGACAGAATCCTGACCACCCTGGTGTGCAGAAATCTGAATCTTGCAATCGTCCAGACTTACAGTTGGAGCAACACAAGCACTCAGAGGTGTGGATCGGTCTCACGATTGGAAACCTGCGTCTGCATGGGCCCCCACCTCTGCTCAGGGCTGAGCCTGGGCCTTTGTCTGCAATGCCAACATTCTGACGTTTGGTGCCTCTTTTGCTTTTGTATAAATTATAGCTTTGCTAGTAGGCAGGAAGGTGGTCATTTCTCCTGAAGGGAGGACAAATAGATTGTATTTATGAAAGGAAGGATGGACCAACTCCAGTCTCCCTCCTTTTAAATGAGCCCTTTATTTTATAGTCTGTAATTTTGCCCCACCGTGAGGCTCCTGCTTTTTCCAGGCTGAGTGTTTTAGGAGCTGCTGCAGCCAACTCCTTCTGCATTAAAGCCATGTCTGGTGTAATCCCAGAATAGCAACCGTCTGTCCACTGGTGTATAGTCTTGGCTTCCAGTTGGCTTCATGCGAATCTTTCCTCCTGAGGGGTGAAGGTCGATCTTACCTACCCGCTAGAAATCCCGCCACATGGAACAATTGGGGATATTGTACAGCATCCCATGGATATGCGCGTTTGGGTATTTGATTCCAGGAAATCCCACTTGGTGGGACTGTCCTCTAGGTTGAGCCCTAAATAAATAAATAACCCCTGTGTGCCCCCTTCTAGTCTTGAAGGAAGCAAATTACTTATTTCACAGTCGGCTTTGGAATGATGGGTCCTATCCTGTCAGATATGATGCCTCATAAATCTAATTCATCCTTCCTCGCTACAGTTTTAATCTCCTCAAATGTACTTAGCTGGGTTTAATTATAGACAGAAATTGCATTTCAGAAAGCAACAAGAAATCATTTACATGGCTTGAATTTGCACATTAAATCATATGGTTCATTTGAGAGTGTGGTGGGAATGGTATTTCCAAAGAAAAATAATATTAGTGCCTGTGCTCAGTGGCTGTCCCACCAATTGCACAAATTGTATGAATTGCACAATTTCCACTGACTGCATTTTTCTTCTGGCACAGAATGAACGAAGAGGCCGGGGATGCTGAGACCACCCAGCCAGTATCTGCACTGCGCAGAGCCCAGGCTGCCCGTGGCACGATCTCCGGGGACAAGTCTGTCTCTCCCCACTCGGTCCGCCAGAAAAAGTACTGTCATTTTGGGGATGGTGAAGGGTTTGGTGTTGAGAGAAAGTCCATGGAGAGATTAGAAACTCCATCTTCCTCCAAGGATTCTCACAGTAGAGATACATCCCCGCTGTCGAGGGGAGGAAAGCTGCCCAGTCCTTCAGCGGCCCTCTCGGAGTTTGTGATAGGCCTCCGGAGAAAAAGAGCCCAGAGAGGCCAGGGGTCCATGCTGGGGCTGGAGGACTGGCCCACTCTTCCCATTTACCAGACCACGGGGGCGTCCACGCTTATGAGGGGCAGGGCCAGCAGTGATGAGGGAGACCTCTCGCTGAGGTATGGGACAAAATCACCCGTGGAAATGGAAGGGGCCTCAAGATCCCTCCCCCGATCCACCAGTCTGAAATGCATCTCTTCGGATGGTGTTGGGGGCACAGCCCTGCTACCTGAGAAGCCAAAGACCCGGTTCAGTTCCTGCGAGTCCCTCTTAGAATCCACACCAAACTTGGGGAGAAAACTGAGCTCCCCGAGTGCACCCAGGGACACACTCTCATCGCCCACGCTGCGTCCTAGGAGGCGGTGTCTGGAGTCCTCAGTGGACGACGCAGGCTGTCCAGACCTGGGAAAGGAACCACTTGTCTTCCAGAACCGCCAATTTGCCCACCTGATGGAGGAGCCTCTAGGCAGTGACCCGTTCACCTGGAAGATCCCCAGCCTCAACTACGAACGCAAGACCAAAGTGGACTTTGATGACTTCCTTCCAGCCATCCGGAAGCCTGAGACACCTACGTCCTTGGCCAGAGTGGCCAAAGATGGGCAGGACAGTTTGAGGCATTCAAGTGCTCACTTTGAGATGGAAGATACTGACCGTTCCTTCCTCTCAGGGATCAAGACTATTTTGAAAAAGAGCCCAGAGCCCAAGGAGGACCCTGCTCACCTGTCTGACTCATCTTCATCCTCCAGCTCCATCGTGTCCTTCAAAAGTGCCGACAGCATTAAGAGTCGACCGAGAGTCCCACGACTCGCTGGTGATGGTGGTGAGCAAACATCCTCCGAGCACAGAGAGCCAGAGGCGGGGAGCAAAGATGATGACGTGGAGAGCATAATGAAGAAGTATCTCCAGAAGTAGCAACCAGCTCAGGTAAAAGCAACAGGCTGGGACCATTCTTCTCAGGGAATGAAACAAGAGGGTTCACCCAGGTCTGGCAGCCTTGTGAGAACAGGTGCTGCCTTGAATGCCAGGACTGGATTCCCTAGAGGCAAGAGTTGGAGAGGTTTTAGCTAAAGTAATGTGTGGCTGGTTGAAAAGCTTATCAGAAGCCCTTGCTGTATTTTTGTTCTTTAAAATGCAGCCTCATCAGAAGACAAGAGGGTCTAGCGCAGTGGTTCTCAACCTTCCTAAGTGCCGCGACCCTTTAATACAGTACCCCATGTTGTGGTGACCCCCAACCATAAAGTTATTTTCGTTGCTACTTCATAACTGTAATTTTGCTGCTGTTATGAATCGTAATGTAAATATCTGATATGCAGGAGCCCCCTACAAGGGGTCGCGACTCACAGAACAGTGAGGAGTCCGATTCTTGCATTTCCTAAAGAGTGAAACTGAGGCCCTAGGTGGGGGCCGGAGTGAAAGTGCAAAGATCTTGGAGAAGTAACTTCTCTCTTCCCTCCCTCCTCCTCCTAGCTCTAATCCCGGCGTGTCTCGGAATATGGGTTGGAAGGGGAATTCATTGCTAATCATGGTTTACACATATTGAGCAAATATGCCGGGCAGCCCTTTAGTACTCTTCATAACCCAACCCATGCTTCCTATCATTTATTCCTGCTTTACAGGATGAGAAACCAAGGTTCAAACATGTTAAATTGCTTATACAAAATTATCAAGGCAGATTTGGGATTCAAAACTCTGGAATCCGTACATTTAGCTATAATATTTTCCTTGGGACCACTGACTCCAGCCGTCTTCGTGAATGCAATCATAATGGGCCACTGCCCTTGTAAATCTCCTAGTCACTGAATCTTAGGACTCTCTACAGCTCCAGGCTCAGGTGGTCCCGCAGTCACACGTGGTTGGTCCAGCGTGTGTCTTGTCACAACCCCCAGGCCACCTTGACTCAAACGAGCCACACATCCTCTACTTCTGAAGACCTGCATCTTTGAGAGGCTCCCTCAGCACATCAAAAAGCCATTGCCCCTTCCGTGGAGATGGGCTTGGGCTATATCAGAGCAAACTAATTTGACTTAACATGGCCTTCTCTCTGCTCTCAATTACTGAGTAAAGATCTGATATTCATTTACATTATTATACTCCCGGGGATACGGAAAGCAGTTTCAAAGGCCAAGTAAAGGGCACACGTCCATAAGAGGAAGAGTCCTTAGCATACGTCATCATGGAACATCTTGTCTCTGCTGTTCTTTTTTTTTTTTTTTTTTTTTAACTCAGGCCCCCTTCTCTCCCTGACCAAGGTTCTTTTCTGAGGTCTGAGGATGCTAGTTTTGATCTATGTGCTATGTGTCCAGCCCCAGCCCCCTGATGTAAATGTATGGGGGGCTTTCAAACCAAACAAGCCCCCAAAGCTCAGTTCTTCCTGCTGTGAGACTTGGGCAAGTCATGCAGTATTGCTGAATCTCTATGTCCTCAGCGGAAAATGGGAATAGTAATACTGCTGACTACCTTAAGTGACACTGCGGGTTACATGAGCATCCGAGAGATTTCTAGCAGAGTGTGGCACCCAGAGGATGCCATGAATGCCAGGTCACCCCAAGCTTGGAAATTTTGGAAAATCCTGTCCCAATTTTTCCTCCACTTGCTTCCCTTGCCACCTATACCATTCCTCTAGGCAAAGCCATGGCAGTTATGCCACATGAGAATACAGAATGCCCCCTCTCTCATTCTCTCCATCAAAACACACTCATCTTCTTCCCATTCATCAACTCTGATCTACATTTGCTTTCAGCCTCCTGAGATGCAGCTGCCCTTGAAGACTTCTGACTCCACAATTGTTTGGAGAGAGACTGACCAGGTCCCCTGTGGGCCCTCAGTCTGGAGCCAGCCAGCAAGGCTGCCCTCAAGAGGAAAGATGGGCCCACAGAGGCAGATCCCATGGGATCACTGGGCTTCCCGCATGCTTGGTCTGAACAAAATAAAGTGTTGGCTCCCTGGCGTCTGTGCCTCCTCTCTCTTCTATGACCATGCTACCTGCTTCTTCGAGGGGCTCCCTCAGCTCATCAAAAAGCCATTGCCCCTTCCATGGAGATGGGATTAGTCTATATCAGAGCAAACTGGGGCTCTGGGAAGCTGATAGGGCATAGCTAGGGGTGTACCTTTTCCAAAGAACAGAACTACCCAAACCATTTGTAGGTTGGGGTGTATGTGGCTATTTCTCTCCCTCCATGTCCACATACCACAACCTTCCTCTTCCCCTTCATCTGCCAGTTTCAGCTCAAGTGTTACCTCCTGTAGGAAGTCTTCCCTGATATAGCAAACTGAAATCAAGTCTCCTTCTCCATGCTCCCTTGATCCATCATCTTTCCCTTGTTTATTTATTCATCCATATGTATTGTGTGTATATGGAAGTGTATGCAAGCGTGCAAGAAACTTTGATGAATGAATGAATGATCCAGTGAACAAATAAATGAGTCCAGGTATCCAAATGCCTGTGACACCCAAACATACATGCCTCCCTACAAATGTGCACCCGTAGCAATGTTTAAGAACCTTCAACTTAACCCCTTTTTTACAAAGGCACAACTAGTGTATATATGCCCATATTTAGGTAGCCAACTGCCTCTGGGTAGATTCCCCCCGGTGTCAACTCCATCTCCTACCCCAGATGTGCCTCCAGCCCTAGGGCCCCTCTGGTGTAGCCAATCATAGCTTTCACCAGTGGGAGGGAATTCCTGCTTGGGTCCCTGGTGTATAGTTTGCTAAGGCTGTTTGTGACGAAGTACTACAGACATGGTGGTTTAAACAAAAGACATTTATTGTTTCATAGTTCTAGAGGATTGAAGTCCAAAAATCAAGGAGTCAGCAGGGTTATTTTCTTCTGAGAGCTGTGAGGGCCTCTGTCCTTAGTCAGAAGATTGCCTCTCTCCACCGGTCTCTTCAGACCGTTGTCCTTGGGTCTATGTCTGTATTTCTCCTTTTTCTATTAGATAAAGGCCCATACTAATGAACTTATGTTTGCTTGATTACCTCTTTAAGGACTCTATCTGCAAATAAGGTCACTTTCTGAGGTACTGGGCATTAGAACTTCAACCTCTCTCTCTCTCTCTTTGGTGGGGGGAGTGGGCATACAATTCAACTCATTACAACTGATGAGAGCTCACTCCAAAAAGAGACGATCTCAGCTCTGAACATCATCACCAGAGGCTGCAGGTCACAGTGTGGAGGAAGGGGGATGAGGTGGGAGGGAAATTCACTGGAGCCCCTCTCTGGAAGAACTCACGGTCTTCCTGCCTCTCTGATACAGTGAGGTGGTGGGACAGTGGGCTCTGTCATCTCCCACACGGAGACCCTCTCCTGCTTGGTGAGTCTACAGGCAGATGCTATTTGAAGCATCTACCCCAGCCTGCCATGCACAAGAGGGGCCCTGCACACCACAAAGAGCTGGGGCACCTGGAGAAAGCAGGTGGGATCTCTGCAAAGAGGTGAAGGCCCTGGCAAGGAGAATGCACCCCCCAGAAGCTTGGGTGTGGGGTTGGCCTGGGAGAAGACCCATGCTCATGTGCCAGGAGCTCCTAAAGTCTCCTGCAGAGGAACCCATAGAGTCTTAGAGCCTTAGACACGCCACTGTCCTCACTGGGCCTCAGTTTCCCATCTTAGCAATGGGAATAACAATTACTAGAATCTAATGAGATTTGGGAAAGGAAGATTCTAGCAAACTATATATTAGTTTGCTGGAGATGCCATAATAAAATCCTCCAGCCTGGATGGCCTAAACAAGAGAAGTTGGTGGGGGTAACTTCTGAGGCCCCACTCCTTGGCTGGTGCCAGGGTCCCACTCCAGAGGC
The DNA here is from genome assembly GCA_963574575.1 of Galagoides demidoff. Lineage (NCBI taxonomy): Eukaryota > Metazoa > Chordata > Mammalia > Primates > Galagidae > Galagoides > Galagoides demidoff. Next base: position 11,163 of record CAUYQV010096478.1, read on the forward strand.
AGGGTCCTTTAAGACTTGTGCAACCGGAAGCCATTGACTAAAGAAAAGTAGAATTAGAAGCAGCAAGAGATAAAAGACAGGACGTGCAGAATAGAGTTTTCCAAGGTGGGAAACACAGGGGACCACCACTAGTTTGGGGGTTCCAGTGAATGGCCCTGAATGTTTGTTCTACTCGGCTTTTATTGAAGGCTAGTATCTCATTTAGCAGCCCAGAAAGTAAGCTGAGGAAGGGAACAAAAACATCAACAGTTTCTCTGAGTAAGCATGTTAGTTCTTATTCTATCTATAGTCATTAATTAAGGGTCTGAGCAGCCTTAAGAAATTCAAAACTTGAGCCTTGTGTGGGGGCAGCCTCCTGTCTGTGGTCACACACACACACAGATTCCTTAGGGAAGGTTAAACCCCTATAGTTTATGTGTGGAGTAGACACCACAGCACGTCAATCTCCTCTGAGGAATTGGTGGGTAAGAGGAATTTTCCTCTTATCTCCAACCCAGAGGCACCTTGCTCTATGATAAGGGGACAAACCCTTGCCCATATTTCAGGGCTCGAGCTGTTCCCTTGATCCTGCCCATAATACAAATCCCCACAATGGGTATTTGCTTTGACTGTTAACTGGGTTGGCGACAGCCTGGTTAATGTTCCTTCCCAGGTCATTACTTCTTCAGAGAGTTTACAGACCCAGCAGGGGTGTTTGCAAGCTGTGTCCCTTACAGGCCAGGTTTCTAATACAAGGAGGAACTGCTCAGATAAGTAATTTAGCTGCTGGTTTAAAAGTAAGACTAGGCTCAGCGCCTGTGGCTCAATCGGCTAAGGCTCCAGCCACATACACCTAAGGTGGCGGGTTCAAATCCCCAGCCCGGGCCCGCCAAACAACAATGATGGCTGCAACCAAAAAATGGCCGGGTGTTGTGGCGGGCGCCTGTGGTCCCAGCTACTTGGGAGGCGGAGGCAGGAGACT
>CAUYQV010096480.1:0-11400 GCA_963574575.1 Galagoides demidoff
AAACCAGAACCAGAAGTAAGACTGACGTCTCAAGTCCTACCCAGGGAATGGTGTCCATGACCACATCCGACCTAGCCTGTGTCCCCTCCTAAACCAGAACACTTAACCAAAACTGAAACTAGAACCAGGAATAAAATCACACACACATTCTCACATTCTTAGGCATCCTCCACATGCTTGGCTGGCCTTTCTCTCTCCACACGCACATTACACACATGCACCAGACTCACCTCCAGAGCTGCATCGGAGCGAACCCGTGGCGGGGGGTTGGGGCAAATCCTGGACGAGCCCCCAAATGTTGTGCCTGGATTTTTCCCAATCCCCAAGAGTTAGTCCAAGACACACTCCGATGTAAAGATCATGAGGCAAGCTTTATTCAAGCCTGGGCCTGGACTCTCCTGGTGAGCACACCAAAGAAGAGCCCTGCCCCGGGGGTGCAATCAGTTTTTATAGAGTACAGAAAACAAGAAGGGGAGGGGTAAAGTATGGGTACCATTTTGATTGGTTGCTAGGGGCATGGGCAGATTACAGGTCAGGCATTAGCTCGTGATTGGGCATAGGTTTCGTGCCATGGGGTGGTGCTATCTTTGGGATGGGCAGAGGATGTTATGCTGACTCATTGGGCCTAAGATGGCGGCGGTGGCTGTCATTAAAATGGTGTTGGCTCAGCCCCCACATTCTGCTAGTGTGACACACATGCCACCTTGCTGCATGAAGAGTAGATAGAGTCTTCTCCAATTTTGTAATGCTAATTTTGCTAATGAGAATAGAGATTCTTCTAGCTGACTAATAGAACTTTCTATTTCTTTGAGGTCTAAGTCTATGGCTGTTTTAAGTAGTTGATAATTTTTATCTTACATTATGAGAGCTGAGGTTCCTATCCCGGTTGCACTGGCAATCCCTAGTACTACTAGGGATGAGAGGAGAACTGCTGCCGCTCTCAGGGCTTGTTTGCTCTGGGATCCCTTTGAGGCGAGGAAAAAGTAATTTCCATCTGATCCTCTAAAAAATAGGTTACAGCAGGGAACAGCTGAACCATAACACAGTACCCTGGGGTTTGGTTTAAGACTGTGCCATGCACACAGGGAGTTAATCCTGTTGTGCAGGCCCACCAGGTGCCGGGCACTGGGGTATAATAGATGTTATTTGGGTAAGCTGTGTGGTGTTACACAGAGGGTAGGAGGAGTTAGCAGGATGGGAGGACATTAGGCAGGTTCCCTGTCCTTGAATTTCTTGAAGAGTTATTTTGGTTTTTCTCTTTACCCACTGGCAGTGGTTGGGAGTATTGGAAATTAAAAATTCATTTTAGAACTGGAGCTTGGTAAAACGGTAACTGAGGACTGAGACATAGCCAGCATTCGTGAGTTAGATTTGGGTATGAGGAATTTAAGACCTGGTAGGTACTTTGTAAGAGGTACCATATGAAGGCAGTTCCCTGAGTTACTGGCCTATTCTGTGGTAGAATTAGGGGGTTGATGTAGGATGGCAGAGGTTGGTGATGTTTTTGTCAGTGGTTCTGGGTCCCTGAGGTTGCGTAGGCAACTGGTTCTGGGTTTTAATATTTAAAAATGAGCTCGGGCCCCATGGGTGTAACTACCGGGGCTGCAGGGGGTTTTTCCAGTTTTTGGATGGTAAAGAGAAGTCTATTATCGTACCCAATTCGTATGTTCTTAGTCCCCATGTTTTACCCATTTCCTACCCCTGGATTCTTTTACCTTGGTCTGTGAAAGTTAGAATTAAGGGGTTACAAGGGGGTTGGCTACATGATCCCTCCCCTTCTCTCCTCTGGACTCGGATAAGATCAGTTTTGAGGGGGGTGCTCCAGCTAAACCAGCCAGATGACTCACATTCCCAGGATGAACAATAGAAATCTTGTGGCCCCCCCACGCTTTTGTAGCTGGTCTTGTCCTCTTTCTGTCCCAGGGAAGACATAGAAATAGGTATTGTGCAAAACAGTCATTGGGAGGGTACCATACACCAAGGGAGCCAGGAACCTGTTGGGGGGAGTTCCAGGTCCTAGCGGCTAGCCTGCACAAGTCAAATCGGAGGGGTGGCCACCAGGTATTGGGGGAGGATGTAGGCCTGAAGTTTGACTTACAGCATGTCCTGTAATGGCACTTATTATTTTCCAAGTGATGTTGACTGGAGCATGGGGATTTTCTAGGGTGAAGGGGGATGGGGACGTTCCTAGGGTGAGGGCTAAGAAAAGTGTCAGGCACAGTCTCTGGGCAAGCATTTCAGTAGCTTGATTAGTGGGTTCTCAGATGGCTGAACTTTCTAAACAGGCTGATAGTCTCCTTTCTCTGCATGGGGCTCAGCAGGCTAGACTGGGAGTGATGGATACACGTGGCAATTCCATCCACTTTGATGGCTGTCGGGGTGGTTAGGATGATGACATATGGTCTCTTTCACCTTGGCTCAAGTGTTTCTTTCCAGTGGCATTTGACGTATACCCAGTCACCAGGCCAGTATCTGTGAGCTTAGGCAGTGGATCCTTTTCATATACAGCTTGGAGCTGGGGCCACAGTTGCCATTGAACTATGTGTAGTAAGTCAAGGGAAGAGCAAAAATTGAATGGCTAAGGTTAGTAATTAAGTTTGACTTTAGGTCTGGTAGAATGGGAGGGGGTCAGCCAAATAAAATTTTGAAAGGAGTTAGGCTAAGTGTGTAAGGGGAGTTCCTTACTCTATAGAGGATGAAGGAGAGGAGAGTCACCGCCAGTTTCTAAGGTTAATTTAGTCAAAGTCTCCTTTAAAGTCCTATTCATTCTCTCTACCTGTCCTGAACTTTGGGGCCTATAGGCACAATGTAATTTCCAATTAATATTTAGGAGGGAGCCTAAGTTTTGTTGTACTTGGGAGACAAAGGCCAGGCTGCTGTTGGACCCTATTTGGGTGGGGAGTCCATACCTTGGGATGATGTTTTCTAGTAGCTTTTTGCTTACCATGGTAGCTGTCTCAGTCTTGGTGAGGAAGGCTTCTACCCATCCTGAAAATGTGTCTATAAAAATTAAAAGGTATTTATATCCGTATTTGCCAGGCTTTATTTCAGTGAAATCTATATCCTAATATGTTCCAGGTCTGGTTCTTCTTTCTCTTGAGCTGGGGGGGCCCTGTGGTGTCCTTGGAATTTACCATTTTACATGTTGCACATTTGGAAGTGACTGTTTGTGTCTTGGATTTAAGGTTGAATGTTTTGAGGGGCCTTTCCATAATAGGTCTTCAATTTTTCTTGACCTCATGTGTGTGCTATGATGGATCTGGTGTATTAGGTCTAAGCCAAGTTTATCCAGAAGTATCAGTCTCTTAATTGGGGTGTAATACCACTCACCCTTTTGGTAGTGAAGAGGGACACTTTGTCTTATATGTGCTAGGTCCTCTTTGGTGTACTCGGGGTCAGGCAGTGTGGGTGCACGCATAGTGGGTTGTTATGTTACTAAGGCTGAGGTAATTGGGTTGGACATGAGAGCTGCCTCTCGAGCTGCGGCATCTGCCCGACAATTTCTTCACACCATGGGGGTTAGAGGTTTCTGGTGTCCAGGGCCGTGTATAATGGCTAATTTTTTTGGTAGCCAGAGTGCCTGAATCAAGTCCAAGTTTTCTTTCTTTTTTTTTTTTTTTACAGTCCTTCCTTCAGCTGTTAACAGTCCTCTTTCTCAGTATATAGCACCATATACATGAGCTGTGGCAAAGGCATAGCAGCTGTCAGTGTACACATTCAGTTGTTTGCCCTTGCCTAGATGGAGAGCTTTGGTAAGGGCTATGAGCTCTGCCTTTTGGGCTGAAGTGCTGGGAGGCAGGGCCTTGGTCCATACCACTTCTGTTACTGTTGTTACCTCTTCCCCTGCATACCTGGTGCCTTCCTTGATGAAGCTGCTGCCATCTGTATACCAGGTGAGATCCACCTGTGGTAAGGGCTGGTCACAGAGATTGTCTCGGATGCAGTGGGCTCGGCTTAGGATCTCAGCGCAATCATAGAGTGGTTTTGCGAGGTCTGGATCGGGTAGCAGGGTGGCTGGGTTGAGGGCAGTGCTAGAACTGAATCAACCTTTTTGGGGGGGTTAGTAGTAAAGCCTGGTGGTGAGTTAGTCTGGCATTGGTTAGCCACTGGTCAGGCAGCTGTTTGAGTATCCCCTCAATAGCGTGGGGGATTGTTACCAATAGGTCTTGGCCTAGAGTTAGTTTATTTGCATCCTTGACTAATAAGGCTGTGGCTGCGATGCTGTGTAAGCAAGGGGGCCATCCTGTGGCCACAGGATCCAGCTTCTTAGACAAATAGGCCACGGGCCTCTCCCATGGTCTTAGAGTCTGGGTTAACACCCCCGTTGCTATCCCTGCTGTCATCTACATATAAGTGGAAGGGTTTTGTGATGTCAGGCAGAGCTAGGGCTGGGGCCTGTAGGAGTTTTGACTTTACCGCTTCAAGGGCTTGGGTCATAGATTTTGTCCAAGTTAAAAGTTCCTGGCCTCAGGTGGCCTCATATAGTGGCTTTGCTTTTTCTGCAAAGTCTGAGATCCATAGCTAGCAAAATCCTGCTGACCCTAGGAACTCCCTTATTTCTCTTCGGGTTCTGGGTGTAGGTATTTTTAGGATGGTTTCTTTTCTGTAGTCTGATAACCACCTTTGTCCCCCCTTGAGTATGTAGCCCAGATAGGTTACTTGAGTTTTGCAAATCTGGGCCTTTTTGGCTGAAGCCTGGTATCTGTGACTTGCAAGGGCTTTAAGCAAGTCTTGGGTAGCCTTTAGGCAGTCTGCCTGGCTATCTGTGGCTACCAAGAGGTCCTCTACATACTGAAGTAGACTAACATTGGGGTTATTTCTCCGGTACTCACTGACATCTTCATGTAGTGCTTCATAGAAGATAGTGGGTGAATTCTTGAAGCCTTGGGGCAGCTGAGTCCAAGTAAGCTGCCTGTTGAATCCATCTGTAGGGTCATGCTATTTGAATGCAAAAATGAGCTGACTTGAAGGGGCCAAAGGCAAGCAGAAGAAGGCATATTTTAAGTCGAGGGCAGTATACCATTTCTTGGTGGGGGACAGGATGCTTAATAAGGTGTAGGGGTTTGACACTGTGGGGTGGATATTGGCCGTTCGTTTATTGACCTCCCTGAGTCCTGGACTGGCCAGTAGTCTTTGGAATTTGGCTTTTTAACAGGCAGTAGGGGCGTGTTCCAAGCCTACTGGCATGGGACTAATACTCCTAGTTGTCTCAGTTTTTTTATATGGGGACTGATGCCTTCCTGGGCCTCTCTTGTCATGGGATAGTTTCACCTGTATTGGTGTGACCCCGACTTTCATTTCTACTATCACTGGGGTGACAGTGTACTACTTATCCCATTCTCAGTGTTTCTGCCCAGGCTGTTGGGTATTCAGATAACCATTTTTCCAGGTTGGATGATAGTGAGTGGGGGCCAACCCGGTTTTCATGGAGCCGGTACTCATCTGATAGTGAAACCGTTAACACGCAGATGGGTTCTCTGTTAGCATGAGTGATTTGGATTCCTTGGGGCTGAAGGTGGATATGGGCTCCATTCTTCATTAATAAATCTCTTCCTAACAGTGGGTAGGGACACTTGGGTATGACCATGAAAGTATGGGGCACCCGGCTGGTCCCAAGGTCTACTCTTCTTTGGGTGGTCCAAGAGTATTGATTGGCTCCTGTTGCCCCCTGAACCCACGACTTACAGTTGGATAGTGCTCCGAGTGGCTGTTTGAGAGTGGAATGTTGAGCGCCTGTGTCTACCAGGAAGTCAATGGACTTCCCTTCCACTTTTAGGGTTACCCTGGGTTTGGGGAGGGGCACCAAACCCCATCTCCCCTAATCACTCAGTTCCCCCAGTTCCAGAATCCGGGCCATGTCTTTGTGTACTCCAGCTGGTCATTTGGGGCACATGTTCTTCCAGTGTCCCTTTTGTTTGCAGTAGGCACATTGATCCCTTTCTAGTGGGAGGGGGGTTTCTCTTTTTCGTGGTCCTCAAGCTTACCTCCCATCCTGTGGGCTTGCCTGGGTGCTCTGCGGTCAGCTACTGTAGTAGTGGTCAGGAGGATTTTGGCCAGACCCTGGGTATGTTTTTTGTTGGCTGTGATCAATGTTTTGGTTTGCTTTTCTTCTGGTGTTTCTCGGTTGTGATACACTTTCTCTGCTACTGCTAGGAGTTCTGAAATTGTTTTATCTCCTAAATGTTCTAATTGTTGCAGTTTCTGATGAATGTTAGGCGCTGCTTGGTTAACAAAGGCCATGACTACTGCAGAGTGGTTAATGGGATTTTCAGGGTCTATGGGGGTGTAAGTACGATATGCCTCTAAGAAGCATTGTAAAAAGGTCCCAGGTGCCTCCTCCTAACCTTGTTCTACCTGACTGACCTTAGCCAAATTTTTAGGTTTCTGGGCAGCTGCTTGGAGACCTCCCATAAGAACCTGGCAGTAGACCTTGATTTTCTCCTTACCTTCAGGGATGTTGTAATTCCAGTCTGGTCGGGTTGGGGGAAATCCCTCAGCAATCGTCTCAGGGTTTAAGGTGGGGTTCCCATCATCTCCAGGAACCAGCTTCCGGGCTTCTGCCAGGATCCTTTCTCTCTCCTCTGTGGTGAAAAGAATCTGGAGGAGTTGACTCCAATCGTCCCATGTGGGCTGGTGTGTAAACAAAATAGAATCTAACAGGTTAATTAAGCCACTGGGTTTCTCAGAGAATGGGGGTGCTTGCATTTTCCAATTATAGAGTTCACTTGTGGAAAATGACCAGTAAATAATATTCCGACGTCCCTGAGCATCTGGAGGTCCTATGGCCCTTAAGGGGAGGGCTGTGGAATCTGGTTTGAGGCCCATCCTATGAGCTCTGTCTCTCTGGTTTCTCTCTCTGGTAGTGGGTCCCTCCCCAGTACCGTGGGTACCACCTCAAACCCCAGTAGCTGGTAAGGGGGTGGTGTCATAAGGAGATTCTCTTCTTGTGGGTCAGTGGTGGATGGTAGGACCAGGTAGAGGGAAGGACCAGGGGGAGATGATGGCTTCTGGGGTTTCTGGCACTTGAGGGTGAGAATAGTTGGGTTAGGGGAAATGAAGGGTTTGAACTATGGTGTGGGTCATTTTACCAAGACCTGCCACATGGTGATATAGGGGACCTGATCAGGGTACCCAGGTTTTCCATATATTATATCTTTAACTTTGTAAATTGTGGGAAGATCTAAGGTACCGTCCTCTGGCCACCCAACTTTAAAAGTTGGCCATTCATTCTGGCAGAGTATGTGTAACCAGTTCTTTTTTACTACTAACCTTAAGCTAGCTGCCCCCTCCCAGATGTCTCAGAAATGTTCAAAGAAGAGGCTCAAAGGGGTAATTTTGGCCTGTCCCATTTTCTCCTTTTTTCTTTTTAAAGAAGATTAGAAAGGCAAACAAAGCTGCTAAGAAGTAGTAGAGGCAAGCTATAGCCACGCCTTCCCAGGTGGACCAATCCACAGGGGCGGCACTACCAAGTCCAATACTAGTAACAAAGACAAAGAGCACAGTGAGTGCCAAGCCAAGGCTGCACCATGAGGTGAAGGGTACAGGACACAAGAATGTCAGTAAGGCGACTTTTAAAGGAGAAAAGTTTGGCAGGGTTCCTTGGAAAAAGAGGTCTGCAACCTACTCAAAAATGTCCTCAGGGGCACTTGTTTCAGGGTGAGACCAGTCCCTCATGAGGCACTGACAGAAGCACTTAAAGGAACAGTTTAAACAAAGGTGGAAGGACATTCACTATAAGCTAACTGAATCTCACTCAGTGCGCATGCTCCCTCCGAACCCAGGAACCAGACAAAAGCAGTAAGGGAAATTCTCACTCAGTGTGCATGCTCTGTCCGAACCTGTGAACCATACAGATAAACCAAACTAATGGTGCCGGCATCTCCAGCCTGTAACCCAGGCCTAGTAGTGACACAAAACTACCACTCAGGCAGACAGGCCTAGTGGGGACTCGAGACCACCACTCAGGCAAAACCTGAACTAAACAACCAGGTATGTGAGAGACATCTCTCACACCCAGGATCAGGACCCTTGTCTGCTTAGGTCTGTGACCCAACAATTACCCGGGTGCCAATACAGAAACAGAATAGGCACATACAGACAGTATGTTCATTCACAGCAAACTCACCAGCCGGTTTCTGGATCATTCCGTGTGGGATGGGGTCTCAGTGGCATACATCTCAGTGGAACCTCCAAATGTTGGGACTGAAAGTGCAGCTGAGACCATGCACACATGGAAAACCAAGGAGTTTTTATTTCTTAATGGGCATATGCTTGGGTCACTCCTGCCATCAGAGTGGCTGCAGAGGAGTGGCCCTGAAACAATGGCCAAGGAAGTTCTTATACACTTTCTTATGAGTTACTATGGGTTGCAACAAAATGCTGGGGCAGGTAGTTGAGGGAGAAGCCTGTGTGTGGTCACCTATTGGTCATTGGGGAAGGCCTGGGGATTCTAATAGGTCAACTGTCCTTCCGTGGTTGGTCGTTTCTGCTGGGGTGAGTTATATGTGACTCCCTGATTGGTTGTTGCAGCCCCTGGGTGGTTTACCTGGTTTTCGGCTTGTGCCTGTTTTGGAATTTCCTGTGGCTCTCCTCCCCATCCCCTCTACCTCTTCCCTTTCATTGGTTCTTTGTTCCCTCTTATCTACAAAATGGAGTTACTACTGCCTCTTCAGGTAGAGTGCCTTGGCATCACAGCTCACAGCAACCTCCAGCTCCTAGGCTTAGGCGATTCTCTTGCCTCAGCCTCCTGAGTAGCTGGGACTACAGGCACCCACCACAAGGCCCAGCTATTTTTTGTTGCAGTCTGGCCGGGGTTGGGTTTGAACCCACCTTCCTTGGTATATGGGGTTGCGCCCTATGCACTGAGCCACACGTGCTGCCCATAGACATTTTCTATAATGCTTATAGGTCAGGGTTTTTGGTGTACCTGTTACCATAGTCAGTTGATAGGTTGGAACCCCAAACCAGGAACTCCAAAAACAGAGCAAGCACAGGCCACTCCATTGAGCATAAGGCACTACATGGTGGCTGTTCAATCACCTCTCCTGAAACCACCCCCTTCTGGGACCCAGCCAAAAGAAATGAGGAACTAGTGAATACATTGGCTCCAAAGGGGCTAAATCCTAAATGAATAGAATGATCTCAGCAAGACGACAGCAGGAACTGTACCTGGCTACAGTCACTATTACACCAAAGTAACACTCTACCCCTCCTACCCTAACTAAAACCTTTAAAAGATAAGCACCCTTGCTCTTTGGGGATGATGCCTCTTGAGTCTCAGCCTGCCTTCACTGAGGCACCAAATAAACTTTGGCTATTGCACTACACCTGGCTTTGTGACTTGAGTCAACCATTACCTTAAAACAGGTATGTTTTTACGTCTTCTACCCTTCCTACCCTTCCCCCCTTCTTGATTTCTAAGATCATTTATATCTTTTTGTGCCCATGCATGCCCACTGTTTAGTGAGTACCCGTGGTGTTTGTTTTTCCATTCTTGAGATACTTCACTTTTGATGATGGTCTTCAGTTCCATTTAAGTTGTTGCAAAAGACATTTCATTCTTTTTTATGGTTGAGTAGTACTCCGTGATACACACACACACACATATATATATATCACATTTCTTTATCCACTCATGAATTGATGGTCACTTACATTGATTCCATATCTTTGCAATTGTGAATTACATTGTGATAAACATTCAAGTGCAGACACCTTTTTTGAGAGAGTGACTTCTTTTCCCTGGGGTAGACACTCAGTTTGAATGGTACTTCATTCATTTCTATGAGGAATCTCCATACTGTTTTCCGTAGAGGAGGTTTGTTTTGTCAAACATCAGATGGCAATATGGGGTTTCATCTCTAGATTCTCTGTTCTGTTCCATAGATACATGTTTCTGTTTTTATGGCAGTACCATGCTATTTTGATCACTATCAACTTGTAGTATAGCCTGAAGTCTGGTAATGTGGTAGCCTTGAGATTTGTTCCTATTTCATAAATTGTGTTGGCTATTCAGGATTTTTCTGATTTCATATGAAACATAGAACTGTTTTTTCAAAAACTTAAAAGTATGGCATTGGTATTTTAGTGGGGATTGCACAGGTAGCATTGCATTTTAATAACTTTAATTCTTCCAAGCCATGAGCATGATACATTAATATCCTCTGCAATTTCTTTTCTCAGTGTTTGATACTTCTCTGTAGAGATCCTTCACATCTTCAGTTAAATATATTCCAAGGTATTTCATTTTCTTTGATGCTACTGTGAAGGGTATTATATCTTTGATTTGATTCTCAGCTTGACTGAGATATGAAATCAGTGTCATAAGTCAGTAGCCTTCAGACATGCCAATAATAGTCAAGGATGTGTAGCTGAATTCTGTTTGCTAAGATTTTATTGAATATTTTTGTGTTGATATATGTTAGTGATACTGGTCTGTAGTTTTCTTTTTTTGTTGTTATTTTGTCTTTTCCTGGTTTTGGTATCAGGATGATATTTTCCTTTATAGGAGGAATTGAGGAGCTTCCTTATGGATTCTGCAATATTCTGAAGGTTTGGTAGAATTCTGATATGAAACCTTCTGATCTAGGACTTTCTTTGTTGGGAGATTTGTTATTGTTGTTTTTATTTTGGTGCTTAATATTGGTCTGTTCAAGAGTTCTATTTCTTCCTGTCTGAGTCAGGGAGGTAGTGTGTTTCTAGGAATTTGTACATCTTTTCCACATTTTCAAATTTATGGGCATAGAGATTTTCATAGTATTCTGTGGTGATATTTTATATTTCTGTAGTACCTGTTGCTATGCTATTTTTTCTTTTTTATTTCTGATTAAGCTTATTATAGATCTTACTTTTCTGTTTTTAGATAATCTGGCCAAGGGTTTACCAATTTTGTTTATCTTTTCAAGGAACCAATTTTTTCTTTCTTTCTTTTTTTTTTGTAGTATACCAGGAAAAGATTAGAAAGTAACCAATTTTTTGCTTCATTAATCTTTTGAATGGTTATTTTGTTTTCGATTTCCTTTAACTCTGATCTGATTTTGGTTATTTCTTTTCTTCTGCTGGGTTTGGGTTTGGATTGCTCAAATTTCTGGGCATAGAGATTTTTATAGTATTTTGTAATGTAGTATTCTGTAGTATTCAGTTACTTGAGATGATTCATTAGATTGTTAATTTGTGCTCTTTCTGATTTTTGGATGTGGGCATTTAATGCAATGGATTTTCCTCTTAGGATTACTTTCTCATATCCCACAGGTTTTCTTTTCTTTTTTTTTTTTTTTTGAGACAGAGCCTCAAGCTATCCCCCTGGGTAGAGTGCCATGGCATCACAGCTTATAGCAACCTCCAACTCCTGGGCTCAAGCGAGTCTCCTGCCTCTGCCTCCCAAGTAGCTGGGACCACAGG
>CAUYQV010096482.1:0-26656 GCA_963574575.1 Galagoides demidoff
CCAGCCCAGCCCGCCAAACAACAATGATGGCTGCAACCAAAAAAATGGCCGGGTGTTGTGATGGGCGCCTGTGGTCCCAGCTACTTGGGAGGTGGAGGCAGGAGACTTGCTTGAGCCCAGGAATTGGAGGTTGCTATGAGCCATGATGCCATGGCACTCTACCCAGGGGGATAGTTTGAGGCTCCGTCTCAAAAAAAAAAAAATCTTTAATCTAGTGAGAGTCTATCTTAGTTAATGGTGAAAGGTGTGGGTCCAGTTTCAGTCTTCTACAGGTTGCCAGCCAGTTTGCCCAGCACCATTTGTTAAATAGGGAGTCTTCCCCACTCAATGTTTTTCATTGGCTTGTCAAAGATCAGATGATGGTAAGTACGTGGGTTCATCTCTTGGTTGTCTATCCTATTCCATCCATCTACCTCTCTGTTTTTGTTCCAGTACCAGGCTGTTTTGATCACTATCGATTTATAGTATAGTCTGAGGTCTGGTAGCATGATTCTTCCTGCTTTGTTTTTATTCCTGAGTAATGTCTTGACTATTTGGGTTTTTTTCTGATTCCATATAAAATGAAGTGTGATTTATTTCGAGATTTTAAAAGTATGACAGTAGTGTTTTAATAGGGATTACTTTAAAATTATATATTGCTTTGGGTAGTATGGACATTTTAACAATGTTGATTCTTCCTAGCCATGAGCATGGTATGGTTTTCCATTTGTTAACATTTTCAGCTATTTCTTTTCTTACAGTTTTATATTTCTCTTTATAGAGATCTTTCAAATCCTTTATTAGGTAAACTCCCAAATATTTCATCTTTTTTGGTACTACTGTGAATGGAATAGAGTCCTTGACTGTTTTTTTTTTTCAGCTTGACTATTGTTGGTGTATATGAAGACTACCAATTTATGAGTGTTGATTTTGGAGCCGGAGACACTGCTATATTCCTTGATCACTTCTAAGTATTTTCTAGTCAAATTCCTCTTGTTTTCCAGATATATAATCATATAATATGAGAAGGCTAAGACTTTAATCTCTTCTGACCCTATATGAATACACTTGATTGCCTTTTCTTTCCTAATTGTGATGGCTAAAACTTCCATTACAATGTTAAAGAACAATGGAGACAATGGGCACCCTTGCCTGGTTCCTTATCTGAGTGGAAATGATTTCAATTGAACTCCATTGAATACGATATTGGCTGTAGGTTTGCTGTAGATGGCCTCTATCAGTTTAAGAAATGTCCCTTCTATACCAATTTTCTTAAGTGTTCTGATCATGAAGGGGTGCTGGATATTATTAAAAGCTTTTTATGCATCAATTGGGAGAATCATACGATCTTTGTTTTTTAATTTGTTTATGTGATGAATTATATTTATTGATTTATGTATGTTGAACCAGCCTTGGGACCTTAGGAAAAACCTATTTGGTTGTGGTGTATAATTTTTTTGATCTGTTGCTGGATTCAGTTTGTTAGGATTTTGTTGAATATTTTCTCATCAATATTCATTAGTGATATTGGTCTGTAATTTTCTTTTCTTGGTCTTTTCCTGGTTTGGGGATCAAAGTGAATTTTGTTTTATAGAATGTGTTGTGTAGTATTTCTTCTTTTCTATTTTTGGAAAAGGTTAAGTAATATAGCTACTAGTTCCTCTTTAAAGGTTTGGTAGAATTCTGATGTGAAGTCATCTGGTCCTAGGCTTTTCTTTTTAGAGAGATTTTGTATAGGTGTTGCTATTTCAGAACTTGATATAGGTCTACTCAACATTTCCACTTCATTCTGGCTAAGTCTTGGAAGGTGGTGTGCTTCCAAGTATTGGTCTATTTCCTTCATATTTTCATATTTCTGTGAATAAAGTTTCTTGTAATATTCCTTAAATGATTTTTTTTAATTTCTAAGGGGTCTATTGTTATTTTATCTTTACCATTTCTGATTGATAAATTAGAGATTTTACTCTTTTTTTCCTGGTTAGGTTGGCCAAAGGTTTATCTACTGTATTGACCTTCTCAAAAAAACCAACTTTTTGATTTATTAATCTGTTGTATCATCCCTTTGTTTTCAATTTTCATTTAATTTTGCTCTAATTTTGGTTATTTCTTTTCTTCTGCTGGATTTGGGATTGGAATGTTCTTCCTTTTCCAGTTGCTTGAGGTGTCCCATTAAGTTGTTAACTTCCTTTCTTTCCATTCTCTTGAGAAAGGCTTGCAGTGCTATAAATTTCTCTCCTAGGACTGCCTTAGTGGTATCCCAGAGGTTCTGATAATTTGTGCCTTCATCATTGTTTTATTCCAGAAATTTGATAATTTCTTTCTTGATCTCATCTCTGACCCACCTATCAGTCAGCATAAGGTTATTTAGCTTCCATGTTTTTACATGAGTAACATTCCTGTTGTTACTGAGTTCAACTTTTATTCCATGATAGTCCAAGAAGATGCAAGGAATAATTTTTATTCTTTTAAATTTGGTGAGGTTAGACTTGTGACCTAAAATGTTATAGTTCCATGGGCTGATGAGAAAAAATGTGTATTCAGTTTTGTTAAGATGAAATGTTCTGTAGATGTTTGTTAATCCAAATTTTGGATGGTTAAATTTAAATCTAAAATTTCTTTACTCAGCTCATTATTTTAGGATCTATCCAATGATGCCAAAGGAGTGTTGAAGTTTCCAGCTGTGATGGTGCTGGAAGAAATCAAGTTGCTCATGCCTATTAGAGTGTCTCTTATAAATTGAGGTGCATTTTGGTTGAGTACATAAATATTAAATCTCATCATCATATTGAGTATTAACCTTAAGAAATATAAAGTAACCATGCTTGTCCTTGCTTACTTTGGTTGGTTTAAAGCCTATTGTGTCTGCGAATAAAATTGCAACACTTGATTTTTTCTGCTTTCCATTTTCCTGGAATATAGATTACCATCCCTTCACCCTGAGTCTACATTAATCTTTTTTTGTTGTTGTTAAATAATAGCTGTGTACATTAATGCAATCATGTGGTACAGTGTTGTGTTTTCATATACAATTTGAAATATTTGCATCAAACTGGTTAACGTAGCCTTTGTGTCATTTTCTTAGTTATTGTGTTAAGACATTTATATTCTACTTTAAGAAAGATTCACTTGTACCCTTGTAAAATAAACCATAAAGGTAATCCCTCCAAGTCTATATTTATATTTTAAGGTAAGATGAGATTCTTGTATGCAGCAGATATCTGGCCTCAGTATTTGTATCCAGTCAGCCAACCTGTGCCTCTTTAGAGGATAATTTAAGCCATTCACATTAATTGAGAATATTTATTAGCCTGGTAAAATTTTAGGTATCGAGTTTTTCAAAAGTCCAGTGGACATTCTTAATCCTTTCACCACTGTGGAAGTTAGAATTTGTTCAAAAGTTTTTGAGTGAGTTTACTTTTGTGGTGGAGGATTGCGCTGGTCATTATGGAGGATAGGTCTGAGAATTCCTCGAGAGCTGGTTTAGTTATGGCAAATTTCTTGAACATGTGAATGTCATTAAAGTATTTAATTTATCCATCATAGATGAAACTCAGTTTACCTGGATATAGGATCCTGGGTTGAAAGTTATTTTGTTTTAGGAGATTAAAAGTCAATTAAAATTCTTTTAGCCTGAAAAGTTTCAGCAGAGAGATCTATAGTCATTCTAATATTCTTCCCCTTGTAAGTTATGGTTTTCTTATGTCTGGCTGCTTTTGGAATTTTATCTTTCACATTAACTTTAGTGAATTTAATTATGATATGCCTATGATATGCTTGGGGGATGTCTTATTTGGGTTGAATCATGCTGGGTTCTGAAACTGCTATCTGAATTTCAGGATCTCTTTGCATATATGGAAAGTTCTCTTGCATAATTTCATGAAGAGGAGCCTTTCTGTTTTGTGAAGCAAGTTCATCACCTTCAGCGATTCCTATAAGGCAAATATTAGTTTTCTTCTAATTATCCCAGAGCTGTGTGAGAGAATGATCATTTTTGCTCATCATTTCTCTTCCTGTTTGAGTGCTTTGGCACCTTAAAAAACTTTGTCTTCAATTTCACAGATCGTTTCTTCTGTCTGCTGCATTCTGTTACCAAGGGATTCTACTGTATTTTTCATATCTTTGATGGCTGCAAACTCTTGCCTCAATGTGTCAAAATCTTTGGTCATTTTATCTTTCAAATCTTTGAATTCTTGAGACATCTTTTGAATAATTTGAAACTCTGATTCCCTCCTTTCCTCCACTCTGTTGATCTTATTTTCTATCCAGACTCTGAACTTGATTTCTGACATCTCAGTCATCTGTTTATGGATGGGGTCTTCAGTTGCATCTTCCATGTCCTTCCTTGGGGGGTTTGATTATTCCTGTTATTCATGTTACTGGAGTTTCTCCATTGATTTGTCCCCATGCTTAATTTAAACCATTTGGCTTTTCTCCTAGAGCTTTGCCAAGGACCTGTACAGTGCTATGGCATGAGAAACTGGGGGCCTCCTTGCTTTGGTGGGGCTAAGTCCCTCTGGCTTATTTTCAGCTGGTCTCTGTTCTATCCTAGTAAATCAGTTACTCTTGCTTGAAGTCTCAGCTCTGGAGAAATACCAGTAATCAAGTCACCCTGCCCCTCACAGACAACAATTGGAAAATGAAAATCACACCTTCCCACAACAACACACCAAGTGTAGCTCTTTGGATAGTCCTCTGTTGACTAGCCCAGTTCAAGAGGTCCAAATCAATTGTCCCAGTCAGCACTGGTCTCAGGTGGGGGAGTTCAAAAGGTTTCTGGCAACTATATAGCAGGGGTCTGCTGGCAGCTCAGGTATGACTGGCTCTGGTGTTCTGTAAGGTCAGAAAGACCAACCCAGCAAATAAATTTGTATAGGAAAGTTGATGCCTCCTTCCCCACCTTGTACCTCTGTCCCACCCAGTCAGTAGTAAACCCAGTGGGGCTTGGGCTCTGACCCAGTTCCCCCCAGTGAGAAGATGCCCTGGGGATTTATGCCTGCCTGAGTCAGAGAGAGATCTATGTCTCTTCAGCCAGGTCTCTGTTCTCAGCCACTATCCAGCTGGGGGAAGTTAGCCTTAACAAATTTGGGTGCTTAATGGAGGTGGGGTGGTTCACTCAGCTCCAGCCCTGCTCCTGATTGATGTTGCTGGCAGAACAGCACAACTTCACGGAGTTTGTTTCTGTCCTGGTTATCAGATGCTGCTTGAGGTGACAGAAACCATGACTCAGTTTCAGGAATTGGCAGGCAGTTGGAGCTCACACTGAGCTGTCAGTTCCTGCCTCTGACTGACCGCCTTTGTCTCAGCTATGATCTCCTGGGGACCAGGTGTGTCTCAGGCTTAGTAAAGCAGACTTCTCCCTCTGCCCCTCCCTGGAAGTCTGCCAGCTCTGCGCACGTGTATTCTAGTCCCTGCACTCCTTTACTCACGTCCCAGATCCATCCGCCAGTAGCTGCCACTGGAGAAGCTGCCTGGCTCCCTCTGGTTGCCCAGAGAGACAGGGTGTGTCTGTCCAGAATAGCCACCCCAGGGTCATGAGCCTTATTGTTCCCCCCTCCCCCCGCTGCTGTTGTTCTATGCCTGGGGGGCGCCACTGCACCTCCTGTATAGTTCCCTCTCAGCTGACTGTCCTCTCCTTAGTCCCGTGCACCTCTTGAAAAAATGCCCATGAATCTGGACTCCGGGGGGACAGGCTTCCAGACCTTGGGGTGAGAGTGAAGGGGAGTGCAGGGAGTTCAGATTTTCAGGTAGAGAATATATACAGTTTTATACAGTTTTATCCCTGGTAGGAGATTGCCATTGCACCCTAGTATGGGTAGGAGGTCTAGTTTTTAGAGGGTCTCTCTCATGGGATGGAATGCGAGGATATTGAACTCTGCTTGCTTGTTGTATGGAGTTTACTGCGAGCCCTTCTCATGGAGGGGGAACACCCATCTGCTTGGTGATGGATTCAGTACCTTTTGTTTGTATCTTTGGGGTTGCAGCTCACCTCGGCAAGGTTGATATTCCTTCTTCAACCTTCTCTCTTGGCTCAGCTCCAAACTGGCTTACTTGTTAAACTTCTGTCTTTTAACTCTCTTTGGATGGGAGTCTCTGTGGAAAGCTGGCTGCAGTCTGCCATCTTACCTCCGTCCCCTCAGGATTTACTCTTTCATCTATTCATTCATAAAGTATTCATTTAGTGTCAAGTACTGACTGGATATTAATTGTGGGGAAAATACAGTGAAAACAGCATAGTCCCTACATTCAAAATGTTCATAACCTAGTGAGGGACATGTATATAAATAATTATGCAACAAATATTTGTACACATAATTATAATCAAAAAAAATTCTGTGGTAAATTTTGTAAGTTGGTATGAGCAAAGTGATAAAAAGTCCAGAAGAAATAATCATAAGCATTTGAACTATTGGGGATTCTAAAATAATTAAGTCATACTAAGTCATCGTTTACAGAAACAGCAACAGAAACCATTGCATTGGGGTAAAGCTGCACATGATGGTGAATTCAGGGAGCAGAGTATAGTATAGCATTTCTCCAGAATGGGTATATTAAATAGAGGAGGCTGTATTATAATGTAAGGTTGATACCATAAGTTATGGCCAGATTATGATTTCTGTGTTAGGTAGATTCAGCTTTTATTCTCTAGGCATCCAAAAGCCGTAGTAAGGAATGGATGAAGATGACAATGTGATCATTTCTGCGTTTTATCTATATCTGCAGTTGATCTATGCCAGATTTTGATTTCTGTGTTACGTAGATTCAGCTTCTATTCTCTAGGCATCCAAAAGCCATAGTAAGGAATGGATGAAGATGACAATGTGAGTATTTCTACATTTTATCTGTATCTGCAGTTGATCTATGTCTTAAGAAGAAAAAATTGGCAATTCTATGGATTGTGAAACATTAAAGAAATGAGATAATAAAGATAGACCCATTAGAGGATACCTTAAGAGTGTAGAAAAGTGATTGAGAGTGCCTAACATAGGAGAGCACTCTTGGAAAGGGAAAGATGGATTTAGGAGGCACAAAAAATTCACGTTACAGGATTTAGCAATTAATGAGATGCTTGTACATGTCAAAAACTAGAAAGGATGACAATTTATTTTCAGGGACTCCAAAATAAATGATTAGAAAACGAAGTAGATGCTATAGAGTAAATATAAAAGTGAGTGATCCAGGGAAGGAGTTAGCCTTGGGAATGAGAGGAAATGCAGTGTTCTTTTGAGAGTGGAGAGAATAGGGAGAGAAGGATAAAAATAGAGAAAATGTAATGTTTGGGAAGGTTTAGGAAAGTTCACATTTAAATATGTCTTACTTTCAGTGTGAGGTAGAAGGAAAAGTTACCTACTAGGAGTGAGAGGAAACTTGGAACATTAGAACCTTGAGAAGATTCTTGGAACATTAGAATCTTGAGAATAACTTAAATTATTCTCTTGTTGAAAATACTCTAGGGGGTAGGTTAAGATCAAGAACCAGAACCACCTGATTTAAAGGTGTGATGCCTACTTTTTCTGCTTTATAGGTCATTTTATTGCTATTTGTTTTAATCAGTAAATTTTATCTTTTTTAATATTTGGATTGTCAGGCAGTGCCTCACAAAAGTCTATGATCTGTGTAGGGATCACTGTGAAACCTTCCCTTTTCCCTCGGTCTGGTTTGCTGAAAGATCAACTCACAATTATGGCAGATTAAGAAGAGAAAGGTTTATTTCCAAATACCATGTGCAAGGGGGGAACAACAAGAATGATTACCAAGTCTCAGTGATGTTCAAAGACCTTTATAGATGCATTTTGGAAGCAAGGCAGAGAATGTAGAAAGCATCAGTACAGTAAGTGGTTGCTAGGGGCAATATGCAGATGGATAAAAACAGATTGATTTGTAGATTAACCTGAGAGACAGGTATTGTGCTTTAAATGGCCTTGGGACCAGGCCTATTAGCATGTAATAAAGATGTCACTAGCCCACTCAGGTTGCTCAGGTTTTACATAGATAATAGAAAAGGCTTCTTCTAATGATTTTTGATCATGAATGACCTTTAATTCAAAATATTCTTTATACCAAGGAATCATATTTTTGGATGAAATTTCCTTAGCTCCTTCATTTCCCTTGCCTGAAATTTCCCTAGAAGTTTTATACATTAAGAGCTTAGTTGATAACTGTGGAGAGAGAGCAGGTTAGTAATTTAATAATAAGATGCTTGAAAAAAGATACAAGAACAGAAAATAGGATGAGTATGAATAAGCAAAAAAGAACAGATCTAAGCACATTTCCCTATACCCAATTAAACCACTCTCTCATTCCCAGGAATAGGTCAGGGCAATAGAACAGTTTTGCTTTGTTAATTTGATGAAGAATATTTATCTTGTCCTTTAAGAGATGCAGATCAATCCCTATTTTACCTGATTGATTTACATAAAAACAACATTTTTTTTCCAATTACAGCCCAAGGTTCTCCTTGTTGAGCCATCAAAGCATCCAGGATGAGGTGATTTTGAATTATAACAGATGTTAGGCTATTAACCTATGCTTAAAGTGTTCCCATGCCGTGGTGATGTTGAACTCTTATTCTGTTATTACAGACAGATTCATGATAACTCTTTCAATTTCATAAGTTCCAAATGTTGGAAAAACTATCCTGAGCATTGAAAAGATCTTTGAATTATGATATACAGAGGTATTTCTTATAATGTCATATTTTGTATGTTTATAATGTATTTCAGAGTCACATGGCTAGTAGGCTTTCCTATTTCCCTTACTTGGACCATCATTCAGATTTCAGGGACAGTGACTCCTCTCCAGTCCTCTACCAAGGCCTTAATTGTACCATGGTGGGGGGCTTTGTGTGCTTGTAATATACATATGGGTTTTCACCTTTCTCTGTGTCTCATATTGAATATTGTGTCAGATTATGAGTTCGAGTTCCCCTGTGGGTGCCTTTGTAGTCATAAAAGCTATAAAAGAGTCCTATCTTAGTGGTGTGGGGGCACAGATCACATTTCTCCTCCCCCTTTCCCAAAGTCCAAAGAGCAATTAAGACAAGTTCCACAAGGAATTTCCTCAGGCTTTAGCCATGTGTTGACCAGCCAACTCCCAGTATGTGACTGGAAAAGGACATGTTGACTGCCTCAAAAGATACCTTACAGGGGTTGGCTGGATCTGTTTTTCTTCCCATAGGGGCAGTGAGGCTCTCTTCAGCCTGCTGTGCTGGATCCAGGTGATGATCCCTTTGACCTTCCCTCCTATGGACATGGTCTGGATGATGGTATAGGGTCCCTTCTATCTTGGTTTGAGGGGGACCAGATTCAGATCTTGACCTAGCCTTGATCCCCTGCAAAGAAAAGGTGTACATGCACAAAAGACTAAACAGAATATGGTTAATTACCCAAGTGGAGATCTTCTTTGCTTCTCTTCCTAGGACTTCTAACTGCCTGCTCAATTCAGTCTCTCCCAATTCTTTCAGGAGCCCCTGCTAAATTACACAGGATTGGTGGAGGCCTGTTATACATTATTTCATAAGGGGAGTACCATGACCTCTTAGATGGGGTGCATTTAATATTGAACAAGACCAGTGATAAGGCCCCTTACCTAATTAAGCTTTACTTCCTGGCAGTATTTACTCATTCCTGCTTTTATGACTCTGTTCATGTACTCTACCCTGCCCGAGCTTTATGCCACAGGTAATTTCCAAGTGATATTTAAAGCTTCAAATGTCATTTGCACTTCTCTGTTATGGAGGCTGGTCCACTGTCAGATCCAATCTGGAATGGCAAGCTAAACCATGGTACTATTTCTCTGGGCAACACTTTTACTACTTTAGGCCGGGTGGAGATGGATTCCACCTATCTGGAGCACATGCAGACCAAAACTAGTAAGTACCGGTTTCCTCCACATTTGGACAATTTAGTATAGTCAATTTGCACATTTTTAAAAGAAGCTTCCCTGTACGAATGAATTTCAAGCAGTAGGGATGGTCCCTGTTTGTCATTGTGGTGGTTGTATGTCACATAATGCTGACTGACTATCTTGACAAGGGTGACCAACAGGGGAATGTAGAAGTATCTCCCCAGAAGCTTTATAATATTCTTTTTGCTTCTATCCTAAGTGCTTGCCTCATGCATACAACGTTTATAACCAAACTTTGGTATTCAGTCAGGTATGAGTTGGTCAACCAATGGTGTCCTTTGTTGTTCATTAGAGTGACCACTGAATATGGTACCTATATTCTTGAGCTTTGTCCCAAAGTCAACTTATCAGCCTCTTGCACTAGCCTGACAATGTCTGCAAGTATTCTTAAGCATAAGGGCCATCGTTTCAAGACTCCGTCAAGTTGCTTATAAGCAACTGGTCTTGCCCAGGATTCTATATTCTGGGTGAACATTCCCTCGGAAGTTCTGTTTCTTCCCTCCTTGGCCACATCAGGGAGGCGTAGAGTCAGAGCTGTCTGTAGTTTTTCATTTAGCCTCTTGAATGCTTTTGGTTGATTTAATTTCTACTCAATTGGCCATTTTTCTCCCCCTTTGTGGCTTCATACAATGGTTTAGCCAGTCTGTATGTTTTATACAGTCTTTCATAGAAATCTCTAGGGCTTTCTTCTGGCTTCTGCATGACCTCAGCAACCTTACATATGTTTATGGCTTTATGGATTTCTTATACTGAAAGGGACAAAGTTTAGGTTGGGTCCAGGGTAAGTGAATGAAATCATGTAGCAGTTACCTACAAATATCTGCAAGTTCTTGATTTCAAGGTTAAGGTTCATACAATGAGAACATTAGTATTCTTATTTACAGTTTTAGGACTGTTCTTAAGATAATACCTAGTTTTAACAGTCCCTACAAAACTGATCTAAAGTTCTGGCCAATTTAAGTGAATAGACCTGAACATCATTTGGGTGTGGGGCCACTTATAAGGCTGTGTTGCAGCAATACCACTTACTAGGAAATTCTAATTCATGTTCTGATTTTTCCTGAGTTGTCTATACAGACACAACAAATAGAATTTAATACTGCACAAATTTTTCCAGTATAGCCAATAGGGAACTTTTCTTAAGCCTTAAGGCTTCAGAGCAAATATAACTACTGTATATAATTTCATATTCTTAGGCCAGTCGCTTAGTTCTGTTTAAAACATAAGTTTAGTTAAACAACTATGTCTCATTTTATGAGCTGGCTTTGCAGACAAAGCTGGAATCTAATACAGGTGAACTGCATTTTTTTTCCTTTCTTTTTGAACCGTTTTTCTCTCTTTAATTTCTCACTTTACTAAAAACAAATTATAGCAGAGCTAATTTAAGTGCCAAGAATAAACTGTACTTTCAATATAGTGGGTCTAATTATTAAAGTGCAGCAAGAATAATTATTAGCCATGTAGGCTTTTCTTCATTTTAAAATTGGCTTTGCAAGACCTGGAGGAGGGGCAAAATGGCCAACTGGAGCCAGCTTTCGACAGAAGCTCCTGTCCAGAGGGAAGGAAAAATGATCAAAAAGTATGCAATAAAGCTGAAGACTGAAAGCCAAACTTAGAGGCAAGAGTGATAATTGCACGTCACCTCTGCTGAGGTTTTGTACAGGCTGGGGTGAACTGTGGACCTCTTGTCTCACTCCACAGGAAAGAGTTGCAAGAAATGGGGACTACTTCTCCAGAGGGACCCTGCTGTGACCCTAAGCACTCTCTTGCCAGACATGAACCTTGAACTAACATTTTCCCTGTCATTTTAAACTTCCAGTCCAACCTTTACCCTATGCCTGATGGTCCAGAAGCCTAACCCCTTCAGTGACCATAATGTCTGTGGTTCATTACCAGGTCTGGGCACTGCTAGGGCCATGGTAGAAAAGCTGCACTGTAACAGTGAGCCCAGCATTAGTGCAGACAAAGGGGGGGACGCTGTTGGGCTTGGCTCTGCAAAAGTGCAAACCAGCTGCAGGAGGAGGCTTGCGAGCCATGTGCCCTGCCAGAGATGCTGGCCACACACCCATTCCAGATGGAGCCACTATGCATCTGCCCTGCCAGAACTGCATGCTGTGTGCCTGCCCTGCTGCTGGAGCTATGCACCCTGTGCTCTGGGAGCTGCAGCTATAGCCACTTCCCTGGCCATGGGACCTGCCTGGGACACCAGGGGACCTGTGCAGGGATACCACCCAGGAAAATTCAGAAATAGTAGAGCAATCCCACTGGGATCTAATCTTGGAGAGACACCTCCCCAACTCTGAAGACTGGTAAAGGAAGCCAGACCTCGCTCTATAGGGATACCAGTACTGCAGAGTGCCTGGGGCAAAAGTGAGGTGGCTGAGGGAGAAAATCATTTGATAACTTGTTATCCTGAGGTTCAGACTGTGCTCAGGTGAAACACTGCCCAGTTGCCTTTGAGTACCTGAGGCAGGAAGGCAGGCCTCAGCTCCTCCAGCCAACTGGTGGCAGAGGGTGGTGGTTGGGCCAAGGGGGCATTGACTTTCCTTTGACTCTGGCAGGTGCAAAGCCCTGACACATCTGCTTATTAGAGGGAGCAGGAACACAGCCCTGTGGGGTTAACAGTGAATGGGCATGAAAGAAGTACAAGGTGGGAAATGAGATACCAGCCCCTTGGTCCAACTGTGCTATTGGGTGGGCCTTTCTGACTCCACAGAGTAACAGAGTCAGCCACATTTGAGCAGCCAGTAGACCTTTGCTATCTAGTTGCTGGAAACCTTTCAAACTCTCCCACTTGAGAGTTGGTACTGACTGGGTCAATTGGTTTGGAATTCTTAACCTGGGCCAATCACCCAGGGACCCTGTCAGGTAGTACCTTGGTTGTGTGACAATGAGAAGGGTTGATTTTCATCTTCCAGTTGTTGCCCATGGGATGCAGGGTGTCTTAGTTGCTTGTATTTCTCCACAGCTGAGACTTTAACCCAGAGTCACTGATCAACTAAGATGGGACAAAGACCAGCTGAATACAAGAGAGTCACCTAACCCCACCACAAGAAGCAAGTCACCAGAGCCTCAGACTGTAATACTGTATGAGTCCTTTGCAAAGCTGTAGGAGAAAAAGCTACAGTCACCAGTCCCAGATGCTCGGAAAAGGGCTGGTTAACCACAACTTTGGGAGCCCCAGTCCAATTTCACCTTACCTGCCCATCTAGCTAAACAGTGAAAAATAATCATGGTGCAGAATCAGTGGAAATACTCTGGCAACATGAATAATCAGAGTAGATCAACTACCCCAAGAAATGACAAAACAGACACACCAAATGATCCCATTCATAAACAAATGGCTGAGATATCAGAAATTGAGTTCAGATTTTGCATGACAAATAAGATCAACAGGATGGAGGTAAAGTTGGAATTAGAAATTCATGGAGTAATTCAAAAGTTGCTTCAAGAATTCAATGAATTCAAAGACAAAATCACCAAAGACTGACACATTGAGGCAGGAACTTGCAGCCCTCAAAGATATGAGAAATACAGTAGAATCCCTCAGTAACAGAATGGAACAGGCAGAAGAAAAGATCTCTGACACTGAAGACAAAACTTTTGAATGCTCCCAAATGCTGAAAGAGGAAAATAAATGGAGACCAAAACAGACCATTCCCTGAGAGAATTGTGGGACCACTCCAAAAGAACAAACATTTGCCTTATAGGAATGCCTCAAGAAGAAGAGTTTGCTTCAAAAGGCCCAGATGCTCTACTCCAGGAGATAACAGAGGAGAATTTCCCAAACATGGCAAAAGATTCTGAAATCCAGATAGCAGACAGTTTCAGAACCCCAGCATGACTCAATCCAAATAAAACATCTCCTAGAAACATTATAATTAACGTTACCAAAGTTAATATGAAGGAGAAAATTCTGCAAGCATCCATATATAAGAAAACCATAACCTATAAGGGGAAGAATATTAGAATGACTGCAAATCTCTGTGCTAAAACTTTTTAAAGTTAAAGAGGATGGTCATCAAACTTTAACCTCCCAAAACAAAATAACTTTCAACCCAGGATCTTCTATCCAGCTAAACTGAGTTTCATTTATGATGGAGAAATTAAATATTTTAATGACATTCACATGTTAAAGAAGTTCACCACAACTAAATCAATTCTTCACTATATTCTCAGTCCCATCCTCCACAATGACAACTACAATGCTCTACCACCAAAATAAACTCACTCAGAAACTTGCACAGTGGTGAAAAGGTTAAAAATGTCCATTGGACTTTTAAAAAAATTCAACACCCAAAATACTACCGGCTTCTTAACACTCTCAATTCATGTGAATGTCCTCTAAAGAGGTACTGGTTGGTGGACTGGATACAAAATCTCAGACCAGATATCTACTGCATACAAGAATCTCATCTTACCTTAAAAGATAAATAGAGACTCAGGGTGAAGGGATGGTCATCTATAATTCAGGGAAATGGAAATCAGAAAAAAGCAGTTGTTGCAATTTTGTTTGTAGACACAATAGGCTTTAAACCAACAAAGATAAGAAAAGATAAGGATGATCACTTTATATTTGTTAAGGGCAACACTCAACATGATGAGATTCCAATTTTTAATATTTATGCACCCAACCAAAATGTTCCTCAATTTATAAGAGAGACTGTAACAGACAAGAGCAACTTGATTTCCTCCAACACCATAACAGTCAGAGACTTTAACAACCTTTCATCTGTGTTGGATAGATCCTCCAATAAGAAACTAAGCAATAACATTTTAGATTTAAACTTAATCATTCAACAATTGGATTTAACAAACATCTACAGAACATTTGATCCTAACAAAACTGAATAAACAGAGCCAGCTCCTGGGGCTCACAGGAGTAGGGAGCCAGCCCCACGTGCTGGAGGTGGCGGGTTCAAACAGAGCCCCAGCCAAAATTGCAAAAAAAAAAAACCAAAACACTGAATAAACATTCTTCTCATAAGCCCGTGGAACATCCTCCAAAATTGATGACATCTTAGATCACAAGTCTAACCTCAGCAAATTTAAAAGAATTGAAATTATTCCTTGTATTTTCTCAGACCATCATGGAATAAAAGTTGAACTCAGTAACAACAGGAATCTGCATAATCATAGGAAAACATGTAAGCTAAATAACCTTATACTGAATGATAGCTGGATTGTAGGTGAGATTAAGAAGGAAATTACCAAATGTTTATAACAAAATGAAAATGAAGACCCGAATTACCAGAACCTCTGGGATACCACAAAGACAGTCCTAAGAGGGAAATTTATGGCATTGTAAGCGTTCCTCAAAAGAACTGAAAGAGATGAAGTCAACAACTTAATAGGACATCTCAAGCAACTGGAAATGGAAGAACATTCCAAACCCAAACCCAGAAAAAGAAAAGAAATAACTATAATTAGAACAGAATTAAATGAAATTGAAAACCAAAAAATTATATGAGAGAACAATCAATCAATCAATCAGTCAAAAAGTTGGTTTTTTGAAAAGGTCAATAAAATAGTTAAACCTTTAGGTAACCTAACCAGAAATAAAAGAGTGAAATCCCTATTTTCATCAATTTGTTATGATAAAGGCCAGATAACAACATACTCCTCAGAAAATCAAAAAATCCTTAATGAATATTACAAAAAACTCTATTCTCAGAAATATGAAAATCTGAAGGAAATAGACCAATACTTGGAAATATGCCACCTTCCTAGACTTAGCCAGACAGAAGTGGAAATGTTGAACAAGCCTATATCAAGTTCTGAAATAGCATCAAGTATAAGAAATCTCCCCAAAAAGAAAAGCCCAGGACCACTTGGCTTCACATCAGAATTCTACCAACCTTTAAAGGAGAACTAGTACCTATATTACTTAAGCTTTTCCAAAACATGGAAAAAGAAGAAATACTTCCCAACACATTCAATGAAGGAAACATCACCATGATCCCCAAACCAGGAAAAGACCTAACAAGAAAAGAAAATTATAGACCAATTTCTCTAATGAACAGTGATGCAAAAATATTCTATAAGATCCTAGCAAACAAAATCCAGCAATACATCAAACATATTATACATCATGACCAGGTGGGTTTCATCCCAGGGTCCCATGGATGGTTCAATATACATAAATCTATGAATATAATACATCACATAAACAAAATATAAAACAAAGACCATATGATTCTCTCAATTGATGCAGAAAAAGTTTTTGACAATATCCATCATTCTTTCTTGAGCAAAAGGCTTAAGAAAATAGGTATAGAAGGAACACTTCTTAAAATGATAAAGGCCATTACCCACAGCCTCTATTCTAAAATGAATAGAGTAAAATTGAAAACAGTTCCACTAAGATCAGGAACCAGGCAAGGTTGCCCACTGACTCCACTGCTTTTTCACATTGTAATGGAAGTCATAACCATCGCAATCAGGCATGAGAAGGCAATCAAGGGTATCCAAATAGGATCAGAGAAGATCACAAACTGTCACTCTTCACAAATGATATGATTGTGTATCTGGAAAACCCCAGAGACTCAACTACAAAACTCCTAGAAGTGATCAAGGAATACAGTAGTGTCTCAGGATACAAACTCAATACTCAAAAATCTGTAGCTTTTATAGATATCAACAATAGTCAAGGTGAGAAAACAATCAAGGACTCTATTCCGTTTATAATAGTGCAAAAGAACATGAAATATCTAGGATTGTACCTAACAAAGGACCTGAAAGATCTTTTTAAAGAGAACTATGAAACTCTGAGATAAGAAATAGCTGAAGATGTTCACAAATGGAATAATATACCATGCTCATGGCTAGGAAGAATCGACATTGTTAAAATAACTATACTACTCAGAGCAATCTACAGATTTTATGCAAGCCCTATTAAAGTACCTCTGTCATACTTAAAATATCTGGAACAATTAGTATTTCATTTTATATGGAAACAACACACCTCGAACAGCTAAGACATTACTCAAAAATAAAAATAAATCAGGAGGAATCACATTACCTGACTTCAGACCATACTGTAAATCTATAGTGGACAAAAGACCATGGTACTGGCACAAAAATAGAGAGGTAGGTGTATGGAATCGAATAGAGAGCCAAGAGGTGAATCCAGACACTTATCATCATTTGCTCTTCGACAATCCTATCAAAAATATTCAGTGGGGGAAAGATTCCCTATTTAACAACTTTTGCTGGATGAATTGACTGGCGACTTGTAGAACACTGAAATTGGACCCACACCTTTCTCCTCTAACAAAAATTGACTCTCACTGCTTAAAGAACTTAAACTTAAGGCACGAAACTATAAAAATTCTTGGAAAGAGTGCAGACACACTTGACAAAATTGACCTGGGAGAATACTTTATGAGGAGGACCCCCCAGGGAATTGAAGCAACATCAAAAATACATTACTAGTATCTGGTCACACTAAAAAACTTCTGCACTGACAAGAACACAGTAAGTAAAGCAAGTAGACAGCCCTCAGAATGGGAGAGGATTTTTGCAGATTATATTTCCAATTAAGGTCTAATAACCAGAATCCACAGAGAACTCAAAGTTATTAATAAACAAGAAAAGAACAAGTGATCCCTTTTCATTGTGGTCAAGAGATATGAATAGAAACTTCTCTGAAGAAGACAGGCCCATGATCTACAGACTCATGAAAAAATACTCATAATCTTTAATCATCAGAGAAATGCAAACAAAACCACTTTGAGATATCATCTAACTCTAGTAAGAGTAGCCCACATCAGAAAATCCTGAAACTACAGATGTTGGCATGGTTGTGTAGAAAAGGGAACACATCTGCACTGCTGGTGGGAATACAAGCTAGTATATTCCTTTTGGAAAGAAGTTTGGAGAACACTCAGGGATCAGAATGTTGACCTGCTGTTTGATCCTGCAATTCTTCTACTAGGTGTATATTGAAAAGACCAAAAATTAATTGGCAACACAGATATTTGCACCATATTGTTCACTGCAGCTCAATTCATAATTGCCAAGTCACAGAAGAAGCCCAAGTGCCCCTCGACCCATGAATAGATTAATAAATTATGCTATATGTATACCATGGAATACTATCCAGCAGTAAAAGGAGATGGACACTTTACTTCTTTTATGTTTACATGGATGGAGTTGGAAAATATTCTTCATAGTAAAGTATGTCAGGAATGGAAAAATATATATACAATGTACTCAGTACTACTATGAAACCAATTAATCACTCACAATTTCACATGAAAAATGAATCACAGCTATAGCCCAGGATGAAGGCAGGAAGGTGTGGGGGATAGGAAGGGCTCGGGGTGGTCAATAGAGGGAGGGTTAATGGTGGGACCATACCTCCAGAACATATTGCAAGCATACAAGTCAAATCTAACAAGTATAGAACACAAATGTCTTAACACTATGATTAAATAAATGAAGTAAAAGATATGTTAATTAGTAGGATGTAAGGACTCCAATTTGTACAAATAATCAAAACACTGAATTCCACAAAGGCATAAATGTATTCATGATCTATGTATATATGCCTTAATTAAAAAAGGAAATCATAGACCTAAGTATGAAAAATAAAAATAAAAATAAAAAAGAAATAAAATTGGCTTTGCTGGAATCTTTTATATAAGGAATCTCAGATCAGACTTGAAAGCCTTCCATGAGCTTAGGTTTCACCTGTGCCATTAGATACCTGTATGCATTGAGTAAATTCCTCTTCTTTTGAGGTCCCAAACCAAATTGTGATTCCCAGACCTGTCAGGAAGTGACATTCTTTACTAACTGTAGATCAGGAAATGTTACTGATGATGTATCTGGCCATTCTTTCTAATGGGCTTTTTTATTGGCCTTATAAAGTCAACCTTAGTTCCTTACCATAGTCTGTAAACCTCTGAAAGTGCTATTCCAGTAAAAGCCTTGGTAAAATAAACAGTGCCTTTCATCATGTCCTATATAACAAAACATATTCTTATTGACCTTATGCAAATAACTGTATCATCAGAAATTAAGTATACTTACAAATGTTTTTCAAATTCTGGAGAAATCAAGGAGAGGAAAAAACAAATGTTTCAAACTTTGCTCCTAAGTACATACATTGCTGAAAGCTACAAATAGCTTAAAAGATAGACAATGGTTTTCTTGATTTCTAGAAAACAACACAGAAAGAATCAGCAATGTTTCAAATAAAAAAGTCACAACAAATCAGTTCAGTTTTATGTAACAGATTTCTGTTCTGTTTGAAGTTAGGTTACCAATACTCATGGACATGTCCGCTTTGTAGTTAAAGTTCTGGAAGTTTTCTTTTAGTCCATTGGTATTTACTCTTCAAAGTCATGAGAAATTTGAATTCAAGAGAACTTGCCAGTCTTTTCCACTACTTTGTTTGAAGGACAAACTTTGGATTTAGCCAGTTATAAAAATACTTTCTGAGATGAATTATAATTATTATTGATGTCATACACTAAGACAGACCAATATTTTATAATATTAGAACATACATATGAAAACATAATCCACAGCAAATTAACCACCATTTCATATTTTACAATATTTTCTATACATTTTTAACATACCAAATAAGCTTAAAATGTCTTTCTCAGACTTTCAGTGGTCTTAATATTTCAAAAGGTCTGGCCGGGCGTTGTGGAGGGCGCCTGTGGTCCCAGCTACTTGGGAGGCGGAGGCAGGAGACTCGCTTGAGCCCAGGAGTTGGAGTTTGCTATGAGCTGTGATGCCATAGCACTCTACCCAGGGGGATAGCTTGAGGCTCCGCCTCAAAAAAAAAAATATTTCAAAAGGTCCAATTTAGAGTTTTGATTTTAGAAGCTTTGTCAGATATCAAAGACTTAAAACATTTGTTTAAACAGAATTATAAGCCAAAATATTCTTTTTTTTTTTTTTTTTTGAGACGGAGCCTCAAGCTGTCCCCCTGGATAGAGTGCCATGGCATCACAGCTCCTAGCAACCTCCAACTCCTGGGCTCAAGCGAGTCTCCTGCCTCTGCCTCCCAAGTAGCTGGGACCACAGGCGCCTGCCACAACGCCTGGCCATTTTTTGGTTGCAGCCATCATTGTTGTTTTGGTGGGCCCGGGCTGGGGATTTGAACCCGCCACCTTAGGTGTATGTGGCTGGCACCTTAGCTGTCTTTCTTTACTTTAGTTGCTTTAAATCTGCTTGTGTATATAAATAAGATTGCAACCACTCCTTTCTCCTCATTTTTATTTGCTTGTAATACTATTTTCTATCCCTTAACACTAAGTCTTGATTTGTCCTTTAAAGTAGATGTGTCTCCTGGAGAGAGCATTTGGATGGCTTGTGCTTTTTTATCCAATCAGCCAGCCTGTGCCTCTTTAGTGGTGAATTCAGTCCATTGACATTTATTGAGAAAATTGATAAGTATGTCAGGGTTCTATTCATCTTAATTTCTGAAAGTCTGTTGTGTGGTTTTATTCTTTGTGCCACTGCGGAAGCTAAGCTTTGACCTTTATCTTCTGGGTGTTTACTTTGCTGGTAGTCTATTGTGATGGTCTGTGTTGAGAAGAGGTCTAAGTATTTCCCATAGAGCTGGTCTTGTTGTGATGAATTTCCTCAGTGCTAGCATATCTGCAAAAGATATGATTTTTCTATCAATTTTGCATTTAGTTTAGTAGGATACAGAATTCTGGGCTAAAAATTGTTTTGTTTAAGACTGTCCAAGGTGGATGACCATGCTATTCTGGCTTGGAAACTTTCAGTTGAAAAGTCTGCTCTCGTCCTAATAGCTCTGCCTCTATAGGTCAGTTGGTGCTTACTCCTAGCTGCTTGCACAATTTTTTCTTTAAGCTTGACTATGGATAGGTTTATTACAATGTCTCTTTGAGTTGAGATGACCCAGGGTTTGATATCCATCTGAACAGAGTGTGTCAGGGCCTTTAGTAAAATTGGGAAATTTTCATTTATAATTATCTCCATTCCTTTGGGACAGTCTTCTTCCCCTTAAGGAATCTCTATTATTTACATGTTTGAATGCTTCATGGAGTCTCATAGTTCTCTAAGAGCCTATTATGTTTTATCTCACTTCTTTTTTGCCTCTTTAACTACCTGGGTTACCTTGAAAACTTTATCCTCTAGCTCTAAGTTTCTTTCTTCTCCATGATAACCTATTTTTGATACTTTCTACTGTAGCTTTACATTCCCTGATTATATCCTTCAATTCTTTAAGCTCCACCATAACCTTTCTATATTACATATATCTCTCATTCAACTTCTGTTACTGTCTTTCTATTTTTTCATCCACTCCTTTTATTGTTCTTATCTTCCATATTTTAAATTCCCTTTCTGTAAAGTCCATTAATTCTTTATAGGTGGAGTCTTCTGCAGTAGCTGCCTCATGGTCACTTGAGGGAGTTCCTCTGTTTTGGTTTTACATGTTGTCTGAATTTTTCTGTTGCTCTTCATGTGTTCTTTTTTCTTATTCACCTCCTCATCCTCCTTTTTCCTTCTCACTGCCTCCTTTGCATGAAACAGAAGTCCTTGCTCTTGATGACAATATGTTGCAATACGTTGCCAGGACATGAGGTAGTACTGTGGTTTTTTAGGAGACAGAGAGCACAGCCAGCAACCTCTATGGTCCTTAATCCAAACTTAGCTGCCTTCAGTGATTGCCTGATTATTTCCTCAGCATTCAGACTCTGTCAGGTTGGGATCATAAAGCTCACAAGAATCCTCAGTGGAAGGTCTCACAGTGCCCATTAGTCCTGTTCTGGTGAATTGCGGGAGTCTATCAACCTGTCCCAAGAGTGGAGTTCAGATCCCGGTAGGCAGAAGTATGACTGTGCTTTAGGCCTCTGTTAAGACCTTCTCATGACCCTCCCAAAATGGCAGTTCCCAGCCACAGAGACTTTCTCAGTTCAGCTGCCTCACCAGCCACCAAACCTATGAAAAATCCATTCCAACTGGCATTCAAATCTAGTTGTTATATACTGTTTTAGTCCACCCTTTCTTCCAAGCTTTCCACTCAATGCACAGTTTCCCCCAACAGCTAAAATCTCTGGAAAGGCTTCCTTTCATCTCAGACTTTTGCATGCAGCCAGTCAATCCCAGCTAGTCACAATCACTTCCCTAGTTCATCAGATTTCCACCACTCCAGATCTTATGCTGCATCCAGCTCACTACCTCCTTTCTATTATCCTTGAGTTATGACACTGGGTAAGGTCCCCATGGCAGGTATGGCTGAGTTCTCTCTTTTTCCCCAGCCATTCTAGGAGTGTTCAAGTGAATAATCCTTCTGGTCCACCATCTTGCTCTGTCCCCACAATTGGCCTTTTTAAAGGGTTCTCAACATGATTATATTTCCTAAGTCCTTTTGAAAGAATTAGTAGTTGCAGAAGGCCAGGGCCGTTATGCTTTTTCTATGGGACATTATGTCAAGATTATAAGAATAAAAAAAAAAACACACAATAAGTACAACAAAAATAATAACACACCTTTTGGTGATGAGACACAATTATAAGTGGGAATTTACCTAACGAATTCAATCAGTGCAATTTGGTTCTCTGTACCCTTAAAGAATCCCCAGAAATAAATTAAAAAAAAAAATATATATATATAATATAATTATAATGATAATAAAAATAGCATTTTTTTATCCGAATCTATTGGTTTTTTAAGGCTAACAATGTACCACAAACCAGGGTGCTTAAAAGAAATTTGTCACCCAGTATTTCTGGAGATACAAGTTCGAAATCAGGGAATCATCAAAGTCAAGCCCTCTCTGAAACCTGTCATGATCAATCTTCCCTTCTCTCTTTCTAGTATCTAGTGTTTGGTTTTAGCCATCCTTAGTATTTCTTAGTTTGTATTTGCAACAGTTTAATCTGCCTCTCATCATGTAGTATTGCCCCTGTGTGGCCAAAATTTTTATTTACTTTTAAAAATACTAGTCATTTTACATTAGGGGTCATCCTACTCCAGTATGAATTTCTCTGCAAGAATTAGGAGTAATTAATCTTTAAATACCCAATTTCCAATAACGTCATATTATGAGGAACAATGGATTAGAATTTCTAAATATTTTTGGAAAAGTCACTTATTAATCCATAACACTGATAATGTATTAAATCAGGGGAGATTATTAACTAGTCCAAGACAGACATGGCTTGCAATAATGAAAACTCACATTTTCTTCATGTTAGATGATAATATTCTGCTTATGGGAGTCATTAAAACATCCAGACTAGTGTAGCAATAATCATCTCAAAAAGTTACCAGTCACTGTTACAGAGAGAAAAAGAATACTTCAGGGCCCCACAGGTGACTGCTGAATATTATGGGTCCATGGGAGGCAGAAAGTGTAGAATCAGAAGGCGCCTACTGTCAGGTGCTTTCAGCCACAAAAGCAGAAAACCTAGCTAATGCTAGCATGAACTTGAAGGTCATTTGTGTTAATTGGCACAATTAATCTATGACTAGAAGTTAAAGGATTGATAATTTCACTTATTGATGCTGTCAAGAACCCAGGAATAAGCCTGTCTGTCAATCATTCTCACTCTCTCTCTCTTTCTCCCCACTCCTCCCCCCCAAAACTGGGTTCCAAGTCCAATCTCTAACCAATTATCTCCAAAAGTGAACTAGTTTACCATGATTGCCTTGGACCCATCCTTACATAGCACTTGAGGCCAAGGGTTTGGCCACTCAAACTAATTTGGATTCTGTTTGCAAGGAAAAGGGAATAAAACGGTGAATTGCTATACGGTAGGAATAAAAATGTTACACATACACACAAAAGATCAAGTTCAGATTTAAGTATTATCTCACATCATATTTAATGGGTAGATATGTGAATAAATGATAGTTTTTCTCAACTTGAATTTTTTGGTTTATTAAGAAATAAGTAAGATTTAGATTTGTGCTTTAGTTGTCTTATGTGCCTGTTCAAACATTTAACATTTATGAAATAAAAACAACTTTCTCCATGTATGGAACATCTTATCATGTATATCCTCATATACATTTTTTTCAACATTTTTTCCTTTTATTTATTTAAAAAATAATTTTTTCTTAAGTCATATATACATAGATCATGAATACATTTATGCCTTTGTGGGATTCAATGTGTTGATTATTTGTACAAACTGGAGTGCTTACATCTTACTAATTAACATAGCTTTAACCTCAATTACTTAATCACAGTGTTAAGACATTGGTGTTCTATACTTGATAGATTTGACTTGTACCCTAACAATATGCTCCATGGGTGTGGTCCCACCATTAACCCTCCCTCCATTGAACCACGCCCCTCCCGTCCCATCCCCCACCCCTTCTCGCCTCCATCCGGGGGTATTGATTCAAAGTTCATAAGAAAGTGTGAGTGATTACTAGATGTATATCCAAAAGATCAAAATCACTTGGCAACAAAGATATTTGCACCAGATTGTTCATTGCAGCTCAATTCATAATTGCCATGTCATGGAAGAAGCACAAGTGCCCATCAACCAATGAATGGATTAATAAATTATGGTATATGTATACCATGGAATACTACGTAGCATTAAAAAATATGGAGACCTTACCTCTTTTATGTTTACGTGGATGGAGCTGGAAAATATTCTTCTGGGTGAAGTATCTCAGGAATGGAAAAACAAAATCCAATGTACTCAAAACTACTATGAAACCGATTTATAATCTCACATATATTTTTATTGTTTATTTTCCTCAGGAAAAAATATAAAGGTAGGGAGAGGGAATTATAATTCATCTTTATTAAAAATAATAAGAAATCAGATATAAGTAAATGCTAGGAATAGACCCGAGGATTGAATTTCTCTGATATAGACCAGTGCATTTTCCACAACCCCATAGTGTCTTCTCCTCTTGTTATACTTTGCCTATTTTATATTAAATAGGATAAACCCAGATGACCAATTAAATAGACCATATGGTTAATCTCTAGATTTCCTTGAGGCCAAACACAACTAAAATTACAGCATACTTTTTTTGGAAATAATTGAAATTTTAGAGAAATAAGCTCTATCACCTTCTGTTTTTCAAATGTGAAGGTAAGATGAAATACCAAATAAAATAAACATATTTTAAAGTAAGTGGAATTTCATAAGATTTTATTTTTAGAATTCTGCTCATTAAATGTGTTCTAAAAATATATATGTGTGTGTGTATACATAATGTATACATTATGTATACATTATATATGTATATATATGTGTG
The DNA here is from genome assembly GCA_963574575.1 of Galagoides demidoff. Classification (NCBI taxonomy): domain Eukaryota; kingdom Metazoa; phylum Chordata; class Mammalia; order Primates; family Galagidae; genus Galagoides; species Galagoides demidoff. The sequence goes on from CAUYQV010096482.1 coordinate 25,102, forward strand.
TGTGTGTGTGTGTGTGTGTGTGTGTGTATAATGGAATGTGTTATGTGAATATTCCCTAAGCCATCATTATAAAGAGCTTTAGCATTTTTTTTGAAATGCCCTGGTTATCACAGGCATTCCAAGGGTGATTCAATGCATTTGATTGTTCAGAATTGTAACAAATCAACTCTAACTCCGATAGGATTTTATCACACTGAGGGATCTCAAGACATTTTGAAACATATTAAAAATAAAATTCAAATCCAACTTGAAATGTTTGTAATTCATGAAAAGTTGATGAGCAGGTCTCAGCACCAGCATCACAATCTGTGTTAAGTGCTTGCCTGTGGGGATTGCAGCATCATCTCTAGATACCCAGGACAGTCATGTCATACAAAACGGAGACAGCATGTGTCTCTGCCTGACAGATGCTGATAAAACAGTGACAGGAATAGCAAGTAACTAAAGAGATCATTATGCCAAAATCCTATGTCTGGGACTACACAGAATGGTATAAACATCAGCACATCAGCTGTAGTGATATTTGATGTCCCCTCAAACCAACAGACCCTGCCATGCCCTGCAGATGCAGACACAGCAGAATGAAAGGCAGGGATTCCAGACAATACCACAAAAGAACATGTGTAACTTGTAGAGGTGTTAAGGGCCAATATACAGGAGCAGGATAAAAAGAAGACTTGAGTATTGAAGCTAGAGGAGCTGGTTAAAGTTAGCAATAGAGATCCTGGCAATTTTGAGCAGAACTGACAGAAAATAAGATATAAAGGAAGAAATTCAATGATATGCCCTGGTTTCTGCACACCCACCCCATATGTGTCTTCCTGGATGGCTGGCACAGTGCCTAAGTCATAGCAAACACTAAATAATCATGTTGAATGCACAAATGTGACCTTTACAAGAATTACATAGTAGTCATAGAATTCATTACTATTTTCTTCTTTTCTTTTTAAAAATTGATTTATGGCTTTGCTCCATCATTTGATTATAAACAGGAAAAGAGACCAAGTTTTCGTGGCATAGAGGGTCACTGCTTCTGCATAATCACTGAATTACCAATAGAAGGGGAGAACTCTGCTGAATGAAAAGTGCAGGGATGGTGACCATAGGCCCAGCCACCTATTCATTACAGAGCCTGGGCAGACCACATGTGGTGACTTAATTCTTCCACCATTCCATGTATGGATCACAGTATTCACTTCCTGGTCAAATCAAGAGCCATGCGTGTCCCCCACTTCTAACATTATTGGTATGTCCTTCCCATGCTCAGCCCTGGTGATCTCTCCTCATCTTTATTTCTCATGTTTCTTTTCTCTGCCTCTCAATATTGGGAAAACCATCTACTATGGAGGGTGAGATAATTATTTTTATCTCTCAAGATTTTTTTCTTTTCTTTTCTTTTCTTTTCTTTTCTTTTCTTTTCTTTCTTTCTTTCTTTCTTTCTTTCTTTCTTTCCTTCTTTCTTTCTTTCTTTCTTTCTTTCTTTCTTTCTTTCTTTCTTTCTTTCTTTCTTTCTTTCTTTCTTTCTTTCTTTCTTTCTTTCTTTCTTTCTTTCTTT